>JASAOE010000552.1:0-25000 GCA_029964075.1 Patiria pectinifera
GCGTCAAGGCTGACACCCTAGAAGCGCATCCTCCTACGCTTACAGTTTCACAGAAGCAAACCTAGTGATGTGTGGTCACACTGCACAAGTCACCTCATACTTTACATTGATCACATTTGAAAATGATATACGAGGCATGAAACTGGGAAGAGAAGTTAAAAAAAATACAAGACAAGGAAATCAGGTGATCTGATGAAAAACTGCGTGTCTGATATCCATGTTTTTTTTGGGGGGGGGGGTAGGAAAAATGGGGGGGGCTTTGACAGTAAGAGTACTTTAGTGTTCACGGCAACCTTTTTTAAAATCAGTTGGAAGGTTGTGTGTGCATTTGCACCTTAAAAAGAAATGTCCAAACATAGGAACAAAACTTAGAAATGGGGCAAATCGATGTTAACAAGCATGGGTAAGACAGACTGGGTGATGAGTATGTGCATTGTTTTTGAGGGAGAAAAACAAACTGTTTTGGTTCTGGAAAAAAATTGCAGTGTACTTAACAACAATTTGATCGAACTCAGAATTCAGGCAGAATTTTGAAAGATGCCCCCAACCCGTCACTGGGCTATGACTGTTCATATTATACTGTGGTGCACGGAGCTTTATACAAATGTTTTAAAGTGCTTCGCATTACAATTATTACCCCTGATCATCAGGCCATTTATCATGAAGCAGTTTTGCGATCGGGACAATCTGTCCTCCACCTTCACATGTACACCATTTATACTGGCTGGAGGGACTCAATTGCAGTAGAGTATCTTGCCCAGGAACACAAACACCATGTTACTGATGGGGGTTCGAGCCCATATTGGCCTACCACCGCACAAGGTTCAGGCATGGGGGGCACCCCTGAAAAAGCAACAACAAAAAAAAAAAAAAAAGGAAGAAAAAAAAAGGAAAAAAAAGAAAAGAAAAAGAGGCGCGAAGACAAAGTGGTGTAAATTTAATGAGTTGGGGGGGGGCAAAATGTCCCTGCCCCCCTCTAAAACTGATAAATCGAGAATGTGTTCAGAAATACAAGCATTTTTTGGCAAAAAATTTTTTTGCCCCCCTCTAGAAAAAATCCTGGCGACGCCCATGGGGTCAGGCACAGAAATGATTGGACTTTCGTGCTTTAAGTATGAGGTTGTTACCTCGGATTCTGATGGAAGAAACTTGAAAAACAAAGAACAAGACAACAAGACAATTGTCGAACAAGAGCAAGTCAAGATCACCTAACGAAACATTAGGTGCGGTCATCAAACACAACGCATAACTATCCGTGATGAATGGCTACCATTACTATTTACACAGACACCCTCACAATGACACTCCATCCAGGCAGACGGCTTAGTAACTCAAGCTGCTCAAAGAAGTCCGTTTGTCAAGACATTTTTGTCCCAACAACTTGACTTGATACAAAGCTTAGGTCCGATAATACCGATCAGTTTCCGCAACCGATCGGCACCTAAGAGATGGTAATGCAAACTGAAGGATTAGCGTGACTCAATGCCACAGTGGTGTCAATGACTCTTACCCAGGTCAAGCTTGGCACATGAATCAGTGCAAGCAGTGTAATCGGAGGCAGGGGATTTGGGCAGAAAGAAATTGACTTTCGTCTAACTAACGGAGAGAAAAAGTTGATATGGAAGGCTGAGGGTAGTTGATTCGATTTAGTCCCCTCCACTTTGTTTGTACACTAAAAATAGGTTTCTGTATGGATTGAATGCATTCAACAGACATCTTTGAAGTTTGAGGATGCACAAAAGGTCTATACTCATGTATATCCCCGTTGAAGAGAAGCGCAGACCTAAAACAGGGGTTGGATCCAGGAATTTTAGCAGGGGGGGGGGGGGGGGGTCATCAGCAAATCAATGCTGAAATGTAGACAGTTTTTTTGTCCGGACTCTGTAAAATCAATAGGGGGGGGTACCATACTTTCAATGGGGGCGCTGTTCAAATGCAACGATTATTAACACTATATTACAGGATAGTGTACTAATACATCCACAACCCAGCAGGCCCTGTCCATATTTTGTGCGCAAGTGTATATTAATACCAGTATAATTGTTTTTCGGTGTCGGAGCTGGGGGGGGGGGGGGGTTAGCATTACAGTTATTTTATGCACCTAGTCAGTTTCCCTTTTGGTTTAATTTATGAAACTGAAACGAGTTTAACTTATGCAGCCTTTAGACTTTTCACACCGTGTATTTGCAAACTTCTCCCATTTTTTCCTCTTTTTGTTCTTTGGCTGTAAAATGCTTAAACGTACAACAACTCTTTGAGGACCCCGTTTATAGAATGTTTTACTTTGGTCACTTTTTGTATCTTATTAAATTCTATATTATTTCTGTCTTATTGTCTTTTATTTTAGGAGAACAGAAGGAATGAATAAAACAGACTGAGGTATTAGCAAGACCAGTGGCGCATCCAGGATTTGGTGGGGGGGGGGGCTCACAATTGTTTTATTTTTTTCAAATTTTGTAGAAATTAAATTTGTTTCAAAAATGCTGCCCAAAATTTTTGGCCGGAGAAAAAAAAATTCTGTCGTTGGTGGCGCCCCTATTATACTACACGAAAATAGGCCACATGCATATCACCAAGGTCAAATCCTGTGACTTAAAAAAATAAAAAACAAATGACAACCTCTTGAGGGGGGCTCAAGCCCCCAAGGCCCCCCCCCCCCTTTGAGTGCGCAACTGAGCACGACAACTTATTAGTTTGGAGGAGACAGCACAACCCAAAAGTCTTGCAAGTCAAGCTTTGATGGGATAACAGTGCAATGGAGCAGTTATAAATGTGCGGTTTAAAACCGGTAAGGGGCCTGGCAACCGATACTGGCCCTCCCACTGGAGGTCTTGAACGTGGTACCAAAGTGCTATCTACTGTTGGTGCATGGAGTCTGTAGTGTTCCAAGCCACATGACACCTGACCTTTGACCGTTGACCTTTGAATTAGTTGACTGAGCTTTTTGTAGCACTGACATCAAATGGTTAAACAGCACTCGTCATCAAAAATTCTCCTACAATGATGATCATTTGACCACTGATCTTTGGCGGTCAAACAGTGATGGTCATCGCCGTTGTCCAGTTGTGAAATTGACCGATAAGGCTGGTCATGGAAGCAAGGTAGAGTAGGGCCTCCTGTATCTCAGTATATGACCTTGAACGCATCTTCTTTGTAGGTGTACAGGATGACAAAGGACACACTGTCAAGAGAGTGGAAAGAGGGTATCAATCATTTCATCCATTCTTCTTTTCTTCACACTATCTATCATTGGCTTTGTTGCTGGAACCCTTCCTGATTCTTTAAGAAAATCCCCAATCCTGGACCATCATCCAAAACCTCCAGGGGGTATTCTATGGGCTCCGTGCGCCAACGAAAGAGGGCACCCTTTCACCTAGCAATGACGTCCCATGGGCGGGACATTTAGCTGGTTGACGCGTACCGTTCCTTGTGTGTGACGCACATACACCAGGAGATTTGTACCATGTACACACAGTGGTATGGCTGCGCGTCGCGGCAAAGTTGCAGTCAGGCAAGATGGCATCGGTCGGTCACCCCCAACTGTACTTTCTTTGCCAGTGAGGGGGTACTTGTGAACGGAGCGGATAAAAGAGGAAGCTCAAGTTTCTGCTAAATGATAGATTTCAGATGGTATAAAATATTGCTTGGTGTTTTTCACCAATCGTACATTTGCTCCAATTGAGAGTTTATCTCAACAATTTCGTAGTTTTATTTTTCAGGAACTAATCCTCTATGGTTTAATACGTTTTAAAATAATACAGGAACCACAAATACAAGCCATTATTATTTATACCAGGCTTCCAGTGGTAAAAAATAAATCAGCGTATTGTATGCTTTCGTAAAAGGTACCAGGATGACTGCAACATTATGTCAATAAAGTACCTGGATGACTGCAATATTATTGATAATAATAATAATAATAATAATTGCAGTCATCCGGGCATTTTCGCTGGTTCCCGCACAATCTCAAGTCTAGAAAGTCACAGTCAAACAAGTCAATAGAGCTAACGTGCGGCACGCGGACGCGTCAGTTTGTGGTGCCGATGACAAATTATTGAGGGGAGACCAGCATGCACACAGGCTGCCTGCATTTTGCAATTCGCATCAATATTTTAAAAGTTGGAAAACTAATGGAAAAAAGGAGCATCAAGCACATGGTTGCGGCATGTGCATGAGTGCCAGTAGCACCTTAGTAATTGCGTCTTGTGCTAGAAATTCGCAAAATTAGACCAGTAGCGATAACCAATCCACGTACCCATTGTCCAGCTTGAATTTCTGTAACACGTAGCATATCTCGTCCAAAACCTTCTTGTATTTGATGTGCATGTCACGTAGTGTGGAGACGCTGGAGGAATAATTGCTTTCTCCATCAAACTGAAAGAAAAGAGAAATCCTTTTGTTTATTTCGGGATAGTTACCCACTTTAAGAAGAATGTAGTCCCACATTCCCAAACCAGAAAGAAAATAAACAGCAGAACATTAAAGAGGAACATAGATATACAAATCTGTAAGACAATCAAAGTTGGTTATTAAAAAACAAAATAAAGGCTACGTATAGAACCAGAGGTACAATTTGGGCGTTTCACAATGCAGTGCGCCACCAAGAGTTTGCCATGGAGATTTCATTTTTCTTAGTGCGTTGTGGAAGATAAACGACAAATTCGAGGGGGGGCTATTTAAAATTGTTAGTTGAGTTTGTCTGGTCAATAATTGCGCTAGCGTATGATTTGAGTATCTGTTTTGTTTCTATTTATCAATATGGTGTTTTTCGTAAGGCAGCAGAACGCTATGCCCCAATCCTGAACAAATTAGCTCAACTTGTCTACTGATACTCGTTTAAATGGGCCGTGCTTTGCCAACCACAAATTTGAAATTTGAAATTGATGCTGCTCGCATCATAGTAATAGGTAATAGGGACAGGGAAAATGTCACACTTTGGACCTTCAGTTTATACAATGACTCATATGGGTTTTAAGTAGTTTTAGTAGATAGACAAGTTTCAGTTACACTGTTGTGTCATTCTTTTGGTTGTCTGAAATCTAAAACCATAACATGGCATTTAATGAATCTGTATGGTTTCTATTTCCTGAACATTACAGTTACAATAAAAATGAAAATTAATGGGACTGCTGCAAACTGCTTACTGAACTGGATTGACCTGAAATGTACAAATCTAAGAGACTAATAATAATAATAAAAAAAAGAACATTTGTAAAGCGCCGGTATCCGCCTACAAAAGGCGCTCGTGGCGCTTGAGAAGAAAGTCAAGTTAGGATTGTGTGTCAAGTTAGGATAATGCGGCCTGACGCCTGACGAAATTAAACATTTCTTCTTCAGAGGCTTACAAAAAACTGGGCTGACTCTCACAGATATGGAATTGAATATATTATTAGTTATCCCACGATTGCGAGTGCAACCTGGACAATGTAGCACATCTGTGTCCCATATGCCACAATGCCAATGGAACACAGACGCACTACATGCTCCACAAGCGTAAGTGGGATAACAAATTTATCTTCAAGCAAACTCATGACACAGTAAAGATCTGTGATAACTTTTCAGTGGTTATCCTATTATACGTACGTGCAGCAGGCATGGGCCTCGCGAGGGGGGGCAAGGGGGGCGCTTACCCCCCCTGGAAAAGCAAAAAAAGAAAAGAAATAAAAAGGAAGAAAAAAAAAGAAAGAAGAAAAAAAAAAGAGGCGTGAAGTCATAGTGGTGTAAATTTAATGAGTTGGGGGGAGGGCCAAAATGTCCCTGCCCCCGTCTGAAACTGAGAAATCGAGAATTTGTTCAGAAATACAAGAATTTTTTGATAAAAATATATTTTGCCCCCCTCTAGAAAAAAATCCTGGCGACGCCCATGGCAGCAGGAATAGCACGCGCATCTTAGAATAGCGCAATACACAGAAGTGCGGAATGGACCGTGGTGTACGGGATAACCCATGGATCGACCAACCAGGATCGAGGATTCGTGTATGCTTGAAGATCATCATTTCAATATTTGGCAATGCTCCAACTTGAGTTGATTTTTTTTTAAAGAAAACACAAAACCTCTGTTTTAAAATGCAATCTAAAGTTTTCAAATAACTGTGACCTTTTAAAACAAAATGCCCTTACAATTTGAATTTATAAATCAGTGAGAAAAATAGCTCCCATGGCTGGAAAACATTTTATAATATCGACTTTACTGAGAATACACTTCAGTTTATCTCAATTTGAAATTCAAACAACCCAGGAACTAAAGTTTAATTTCAAAAAATTATACGGAACAGCAGCCAACTTCATTCTCCTGTAATCTGCCGACACAAAAGAACATCTGACAAAAGTGAACAACCGACATTTAGATTTAAAAATATTAATCCCCCCAAAAGGCTAACGGTAAAAGCGGCTTGTGAGATATTTTGCATCCCCCATAATCTTTTCAAAACAGTCCCGGTATTCATTCCTAGGCAGCTTGGCAATTTCCCACCGGCTTTGCCCAATCACTGAGAAGGATTACTTCTTAAGTCGGCTCCTCTGTGTGCGATTTAACAAAAAGGGCTTTATTCCCCTGACAAATGAAAATAAATGGCTTGTAAATCTACCAATTTACAAGTACAGAAAAAACAGAGCTGGGCTGAAAAGTTCAAATTTAAGTCGCAAAGCTTGCAATTCCCTCCATGAGTTAAACAAAAGTTTCAAATTGTTCTGATAAACCAGCCACTGGTTATGAATCTGCGCACTGACATGAATGTTAAAGGTAGAGTATATCATTCTTCATTTGTGCTTTTTTTTTTTTTGAAGCAACAAAAGTGCTCAAAATCTAAAGACGGGTGCCTGACAACTAACCTGATGAAGTTTTAGCTCGGTGAATGCTGTATATTCCGAGAAAAAAAACCCAATATTCTAGGATCTCGTTTTCAATTCAAAATTTGCCAAGTCATTTTTAAAATTGCACCCGAAATCAGCGTCTGGGACACATTCTCATTCAGCCGATTGCAGCTACGTGATGTCACCTGCTGGACTGATAAATAATAGCAACTGTGCATATCTGTGTGTCGTGTCAATGCTTGCATGCACCCATTCACTGATGTGCCAAATTACAAAACCAACTACTAACAGAAAAATGGCCTTCTTTCATTGTTTTCTTCTAAATGACAGCATGCCAGAAAGAATAATTTCACAGGGAATCTAGTGTCGTTACTATCTTTAAACCAAGGAAGTTTTTCAACAATAATTTCATCGGTTACATTTTGGATAGCTGCAAATGATATACTATATCTTTAAATAAAAGTTCAAGGGGCTTGAACATTTACTAATTGAAACAAATAGAATCAAATTCCAGGCAACGTGCGAAGTCTCAGTACCATTTGTTACCAGGTCACCACAAAATGAGCATTAAGTCAGACTTTCTAAGAACTCAGACATTTTTATTTCTGGATTCTGCAGAGCAAGAGCTTTCGAATGGTATACAACATTTGGGAATACAGAAAAATTGGAAACAGAAATATAGACCGCCAACCAAATTGAAGTTGTAAAAGTGACTTTTGAGAAACTGGTATTTACAAAATCCTGCTGTAAAACCAGTCAACTAATTAAACAGGATGAAAATAGGTTTCAAAGATGTTTGACAGAACCAAAAATATTGGGGAAAAGCAGGACAGGTATTACAGATGAAGGTTCACCTGAAAACAAACATTGATCACCCCTTCAAATTTTGGCAATTTCTGACTTTTAAGCTCATTTCATGGCGACAGGTCACATTTACTTGAAATTTTGTTTCCATCAGTGAAAATAATATCAGTCCTGATGATTTGAAAAGCACAGACGTGAGGAGAAAGGCACACCTGGATTTCTTTAGGTGTGTGATTTTTCTAGGTGTGTGATTTTTCTAGGCGTGTGATGTTTCTAGGCGTGTGATTTTTCTAGGCGTGTGATTTCTCTAGGCGTGTGATTTTTCTAGGCGTGTGATTTCTCTAGGCGTGTGATTTTTCTAGGCGTGTGATTTCTCTAGGCGTGTGATTTTTCTAGGCGTGTGATTTTTCTAGGCGTGTGATTCTGTGGTCCAAGCTGGGACTGAGCAATCTGGTATGTTTTTATAATATTCATCTTGGCTTTTTTTTTCTTCACCGACATACTTTTTTTCACAAATTATGAAGTGTAATTATGCTGTAAATGTGTGTCGAGGTTTGCGGTACGGAGGAATTCAGGCGTGTGATTATTCGCACTTCTTGGGAAGCTTTTAGGTGTGTGATGGCGTGGGGGTGCAATCGCACGCCTCAAACCAGGACTAAAATATAGTATTTTTTTAGTTAGCACTGCTATTCAGTCTCCACACCATCCTAGTAATGACAACATAGTTGTCATCATGAATAGAAAAAAATACGAAAATCATTTGAATTTTTTTTGGCTAAAAAAAATGTCTATACTCACATCCAGTACAGCTACCATGCTTTTCACTACAGCCAAAGGTAGATCCACCTGATAATAATTCAAAAATACAAGAAATATTAAATCAAATTAGGTTTTGCTCTTCACCGATGTATTAACACTGTATACTCAGTGTGTTACCTACCGAGTGAAAGTTGGAAAAAATCACTCGGGTGGGACTCAAACCCAAGACCTCCCTGCTTTCTAGTGCAGATGTCTTACCACTCGACCACCGAGCTAACAGGATTGGTTGGCTGGTTCGAATCTTATGTACGTAGCAGCGGTTACTGCATTAACTATTCCTAAGATGGATTTTTTGTTTGCGTCGGGGTGATGTAAATCAAATTAGGTTTTGCCCTTCGCAGACTTCACCCTGGCCTTACAGACCATTATCATGTTGCCATCTTGATTTTTTTGCCCAATCAAATCAACGTAAGCAAAGCGAGACTGGAAGGAAAAATAGTCTGGTTCCTGTTTGCCCCCAAAAATGTTATTATTGAGTACTGTTATTGGATGCAGGGAACATGACTGAAATGGTGGCAGCAGGATAATGGCCTTATTTTCTTCGGGCCCACACTGAATACTTACAGCCACGACCTCCACTTTGGTCTTGGATGTAATACACTCCAGAACCGGCTCAATCTTTGATTGGATCTGGGAATTGAGAAAAAACTCATTAGAATTACAATGGAGACATTAGACTAACAAAGTGAAGCGGGGAGGGATCAGGGTTGAGATTATTGGACCTATCCGTTGATGGACTCTCCACTGTTGAAAAGGTCAGTAAAAAAATGGCTCTCTCACCGCAAGGGAAACCACGGTTGGATTTTGTTCATTTGATCAAATCTCGTAGTCCATGGCATTTGTATGCCTGAGGGGTGCCATTTGCCCCCGACACAGTACAAACCCACGGACTTTATCACAACAGATTACAATTTTTTTTTTACCAATTTTTTTTCATAACTTCTTTGAGTCTTAAAAAAAAAAGTTATCTGCTGTTGACTCCCCTATGACTCCCCTACAGCCAAGTGCTTTGGTCTTTGAAAAAATGCGCGTCTGTGTTGACATGTGCAAGGATCCTTGTTGCAACACGGACGCCCGAATACCATCTTCTAAGAACCTTGTGTGCAAGGCCTTTTCTTGAGCAGTGTTTTGCATAGAACCAAGGATGAAAATATCTTTGAGAAGGATACATGCTACTATGCTTACCCTCTCTTCCTGGCGCTGATCTCAGACAGGGAGACAAAGGTCACCAGGTCATGGGTCAAAGGTTAACAATACATGTTACCGCGCTTACCCTTACCACTCGCTCGTGTCTCTTAATTCCTGGCGCTAATCTCAGGCCAGGGAGACAAAGGTCACAGGTCATGGGTCAAAGGTTAATGATACACATTACTAAGCTTACCCCTACCAGTCGCTCGTCTCTCCTTCCTGGGGCTGATCTTAAGCCAGGGAGACAAAGGTCACAGGTCATGGGTCAAAGGTTAACGATACATGTTACCACGCTTACCCTTACCACTCGCTTGTGTCTCTTCCTGGCGCTGATCTCAGGCCGGGGTACAAAGGTCACAGGTCATGGGTCAAAGGTTAACAATACACGATACTACGCTTACCCTTACCACTCGCTCATGTTTCTTCCTGGCGCTGATCTCAGGCCGGGGGACAAAGGTCACAGGTCATGGGTCAAAGGTTAACGATACACATTACTAAGCTTACCCTTACCACTCGCTCGTGTCTCTTCCTGGCACTGATCTCAGACCAGGGAGACAAAGCTCACAGGTCATGGGTCGATATCAAAGGTTAAAGGGAATATACATCATTTGCTTTTGCTGTAATTTTCAGAAATGGATGGAATTGGGGGGTTGGAAATATATAGCAAATATAGTTACACTGACTTTTTTGAGGTTTTGGGTTCAAAAATGCTATAAAAACCAAGAAAAACAATCATTTCCTGTAGTCTGGTTCCCTGACTCCATTTAAGAAGAAACAGAGCAGTTTACATATATTGGGGAATTGTAAGGTCAGGGAACCAGTCTAGCTGGCTTGTACCCGTTCATAGGTGTGTAATCGATTGCAAACAAGTGCGATGGTCAACTGGGGCCAGTATTTGAAAAAATGCCAGTTTTTTCCAACGCTGATCGGCCGATCAGCGTTGGAAATTGATACAAAAATACCACTTTTCTTGAAAATGACAGTATACCAGGTGCCATGATTTTACAGGATGCGTTACACTGTCATTCACTAACAGTCCAGCAAGGTATTTCAAAATGATTTGGTAGTTTTATTTTTTGATGTTTGCAAATGTTGTATTTTCCCTTTAACGATACATGTTACCACACTTACCCTTACCACTCGCTCGTGTTTCTTCCTTGCGCTGATCTCAGGCCGGGGGACAAAGGTCACGTTGTAGTTGGTGGCGTTGCTGGTGGGCATGGTCTCCAACATCGCAAGTTTGATTGTCGTCTGCTGCACGCCCTCTAGCGTCTCACTGAGAATAAATTTGACAGAAAATTTAGAGCAAACTATAGTTAACCATAGTTCGACTAACTAGTCAACTATTTGGAACCAGACCACAGGGCAAGGTTGCATCGCTGCTTACAAAAGCCATGCACATTGTACTAGAAGAGGGCAAGGACCAAGACATTTTGTGGTGACTGTTGCTATTAGTGCACAGGCGTAAGGCCAAAAAAAAAAGTCTCCGGTTTCAAGTATGCGTGCGCGTCATCGTCACCGTAGCCATGCGCGTTGGCAAAATTACAACTTTTTTTTTCAATGTAAGGTGATGTCTCAAAACCGCCAAACTCACTGGTTTGACTGTAATCCTGCTGCAGCACAATTTTAACGTGTTGTTAGATGGGGTTACGATCGAGTATGAGCTTTATATGGCCTCTCTGGGCTCCCATATATTTTGCACTAAATTTAGTCGGGCACCATTTGCAGACGGTGTAGTAATTTTGTAATTGTGCGTCTGGAAGCCAGACTGACGGCGCGATGGTTGTGTATCTGGAACCTGTAAACGCTTTTTAATTAGCTCAATATACTTCTCAAGCCTTATGGCCTTACTGACGTCACCTCAAGCTCCACCCTGAAGGATATTTTGAGAGTTTTTAGGGGATCGAAGCGTCATCTGCAACATGAGCCGACATTTGAAGAGAAAAAAAAATCCCCGTCGCTGCACCACTTTTGGGGCAAGCTCCATACCAGAAACCGGAGACTTTTTTTTTTGGCCTAAGTTACGTCTCAAATTAACCGCTAGTTGACAAACGGTCCTTGATCGAACTTGGTCTTAGCTGGAGATTGGCTTTGGTGGGTCGATTCAATTTAATATATTTTGCTGATGCCGGTTTGCTTTTCACGCCAGACATTTCTTATCAAAACATAAAAGGCTTTCAACTAGTTCTCATATAGCACTGAACATGCAGCGCTCACAAAAAAAATTGTCAAAGGAAAAACTCAATATTAAAATGTGTCTACCACAGACAAATTCTTCTAAATGAGATATTGATGATTGTACCTATAGCTGTATCGGATTTGAACCAGCCAGCTGACCTTGAACAGTTTGGTGGTCGAGTGGTACAGATGACTGCTCTAGTGAGCAGAACTTCCTAGGTTCGAGTCTCACCCAAGCAAGATTGTGAATTTTCTCTAGGAAGCTTTTGGAAAGCACTGAGTATACTACACGGTGCATATCTAATTATGTTGGTCAAGGGGCGAAACCCAATATTCCAACACAAAAGTTTCAACCAAGATTGCGTATAACAATATTATGTTTTATCATGGGGTTTTGAAAAATTTGAAGCATATTTGAACAAAGACCTCTAATGACCCCTACATGACCTTTGACCTCAGTAATCCGATGAATCCGATGAGAATTGTGTCTTCCCACCCAAGGGTCACTGCATCCAAGTTTCATCATTATCCATGAAAGCATGTAACAGTTAAATACATTTGTCTCAAAACTTTTACATGTAGGTCCACGGGTCGACGGTCATACAGAATTTAGATCTGATACACCGTGCCCTCTGGAGACATGCACACAATAGGGAACAAAAGATTGTATACGTCTCCACTGGACAATTTCTATAGATGAATACGTCTCCACAAGGTTTTCACGAAATAGATACATGGATTTTTTTAACTCAAAAACAACGAATTTCCAAGGTATGTTGATCGTAGCAAATGGTAGAGTTTTAGAAAAGGGATATTAAGTCCGAATTTCAACCAACGAAATTAATTCTGGTTAAAATAAGAGCAGTTTAAACCTGTACTTTCAAACTCGAAAACTTAAGTACACGAGAACAAAGAAATGTCTCCACAAGGATACAAATTTCAGTATGTGTGAACTGGTTAGTGTTTCCCAAAAATTTGTTGAGGCGACACAAAATTTCCAGTTCTAAATTGCACGCTTACGTCTTGCTGGTGCTGATCACTTGATGTAAGGTTTCCACAACGTTGTGGAAATCAGCTCGGTACTCTGTCACTTGCTTCTCCTTGTCAAAGAAACGAATCTGTGAAATGCAACAAAAAACGTTCACTAGCAGTAATAACCTTAGGCATATAGGATCATTTGCAACTAGGGCTGTGCATTGGAGCTGGGTACCCGAGTACCCGACCGTTAATGTCAGGAACTGGTTCCAGATTATGGAATCGGGTACTCGTAACCAACTTTACAGATTACTTAGTAACTTCTCAGTCAGGTTTCGAATGTCAGTGGGAAAATTTTCAAAATGAAAAACAGGATACATGAAAAACCAAAACCAATTTCACGTTTTATGATGCTTGCAAAAGTTGCAGTTTCGCCACATAGCTAAAAAGCTCACTGTATACACCCTATCTAGGCGAATTGTCGCTCCTATGTGTCAGTATTATTATGCGGACCTTTATGAACAATCTGAACAGCAACTTCCCAGATTTGAATTTTTGGCTTGAGTTTCTTTAACGGGTACCCGGGTACCCGTATTTTTTTCAGTAGAGTACCTGGTTCCTGTACTACCCGTAAATGCACACCTCTATTTGCAACGAACCAAATTATTATCAAAAAGCTTTCTTGTATGACTCGGGTTCGAATCCCGCCTGGGCCAATATGTGGATTGGGTTTTCAGTCCCTGCCTGATTCCGTGGGTTTTCCCCAGAATATTCTTCTGGGCTTTTCCTCCCACCTCTAAAACTGTAACTTTTTCTCATTGTCTTCTCTCCACAGGTTTCTTCAGGCTTGCGAGCTACAGTGCCTAGGGCGCTTTTGAGGAATCCTTGGTTTCATTACCAGAAATGATTAATAATAATAATAATAATAATAATAATTAATGATCGTAGTGGTATGAAACAACCCTTGACATTACTCCGTCTGGCTTGCTGTCATTAAGAAGAAATCAAGTAAGGTAGGTGATTTCCAACGATCAGTCAATTTTGGGGGGAAAATAAAGTGTGCTTTGGACAAAATCGTGTTTCGTGATCAAAACCTTTTGCATTTTTTTCACTGTCTTCTCGAAAAGTGTAATATCCACTGAGCTGAAACTTCAACAGGTTAAGCTTTGAATATTCTTTTTTGGAGTTTGAGTGGTGTTATTAGAAATGATCAAAATGCATGATCTTACGTTGCATGATCCTAGCGTTTAACTCTCCCTACGCTAAACCCAGCAAGTTTCACGTTACCTTGACTGTTTCGTTGCGATCTTTCAGCACAACCAGATAGCTGATGCTGACTGCACGGCAGTAATCTTGGATTTCCTCCAGAGGCTTTGATATTGTGAAATAAGGAAAAGATTCAGACAACATATAAATGCAATTGAAATATGCCATCCTCTTTGTGTTCCCCGTCATGTTTGTGTTGACCAGTATGTTTTTCTTTCCTTTTTTCTTCATTAATCGTGTTTCCTTCTATTTTCTGTTTTGTAAGGTATTTCTACACAAGCTCGAGCTTCTTGAAAATGACTCCATGCTTTCTAATTCTGATAAATTTTGTACATAAAAAAAATTCTTTTCCCTGATTGTTAATTGTTTATTCATTTCATTTAATTTTTGTAATTATCACAATTTGAAAGTATGGAAATATTTGTCTAGTGTGCGCAAAACCTTGGTCACATATGCAGGGGCGGATCCAGGTTTGGGTGGGGGGGGGGTGTGGGGTGGCTACCAAGAGGGAGGTGTAGCAGGATTTGCTGTGTTTTCTGCTTGATTTTTCCTTTTTTGGGGGGGGGGGGGGCAAGACGGGGATTTAGACCCCCTAAACAAACCCTCCCTAAACAAACCCCTTCCCCTCCCATAAAGATCAGCCACTGATATGCATGAGTGTCAGGCAATGTCGACAATTTCGGCAATGTGTTCAAATGTCCCTCCCATCCCCACGGGTCTAATTCTCCCTACGTAACTGTTGAGGGGTACATGTATATAGAGTCTGTGACTGGACAGACTTTGCATTTCATTCAAGCATGGTTCACTCACCATGGTAGAATCGTAGAGGATGTCGGCTCTCAGTCCGCTGGCCCAGAGATCTCGGACAACTTTGATCTTATCTTTGTAGGAAGAGCTGCTGCCGATGGCACAGACAAGAACATCACATACACTCGGAGTCTGAGAGGGGGAAGGGAAAGATTATAGAATATCAATGATGGATAACATAACACTGTACAGGCACCATACATTTTGCATACATTTTCTCTGATTTCTCAAAATGTATAGTATTCCTGAGCTGAAACTTCAATAAGTTAGTTGTTATCAGTGTTGTAGGTCTCGAGACCGGTCTCGGTCTCGGTCTTGAGACCACTTTTTGCCGGTCTCGGTCTCGGTATCGGTCTCGGGAGCTGTGGTCTCGGTCTTGGTCTCGGTCCCCTTTGGTCTCGATATTTTGGCTGGTCTCGAGTCAAGACCAGCCAAAAAGTGAGGGGGGTGGATTCCGCCCCCGGCCCTTTTAGGGTTAAGTAAAGAATCAGTTTAGGGCAAATGTGACTGCAGTGTGATGCTGCAGTCTCTCTTCACTTTCTAGTGAGTGAGGCATAGTCCAATAACCATTGCTCCTCTTCTTATTTCTCGTTTTTATTGTGGGATGATCTGTTGAAACAAGCACTTTATAGCCATCCTCATTGATTCCAAATACAACTGAGATTTAAATCTTATGAATCAAGACTGAGACATTATTTTTACCGTCAGATTTCCCCTTCTTTAAATTAGGTTGTTTCCAATTTTTTAAATTGATTGTGACAATAACAAATTCTGTTGCCATGTTGTAATTTATGGCATGAAGCAAACACGAAGAGCACTCGCATGACACAATTAAGCAGGTACAAGTGATTCCTAACTTTCAATCACTTCCTTTACATCCCCATGAACATCAACATCTCAAGGACAGACTGTTCAGCTGTAATTAGTGTCTTGTTGTTTATTTAGATTATTGTTATTTATCATCCGCGGTCTCGGTCTCGGTCTCGGTCTCGGACCATTTCGGTCTCGGTCTCGGTCCGCCTTGAAGGGGCTGGTCTCGGTCTCGGTCTCGGTCTCGCAACTTCAGGTCTCGGTCTTGGTCTCGGACTATCCGGTCTCGAATACAACACTGGTTGTTATGCACCCTTTTTAAGATTTTGAGCAATGTTGTTGCTTCAAACGAAAAACATGCACAAAAAGCAAATGATATTGATGTACCTTTAAAAGTTTTGTCAGATTCATTATGTATTTTGTTTTTAAATTTGTTTGGTTTTGTTTTGTTTGTCTCCTATTTTCTTTGACTTGAAGTCCTCACAATCTGGTATTTGATGTGGTCATGGGCATTCAATGTTCAACATTGTATTCATTTTTTCTGGATATTCATTTAACATTTTGTCATGTCCTTTGTTTCACATGTTACATTCCAGTCCATTTTGTTAGTTCAGGCACAATGTGAATTTTTGAATGTTTCTTGTTATAGTATCTTTTGAATTTGATTGTTGTTGATACAAATTATCAGTGGTCTTAAACTGGATAAGATTGCTATTGTTGCTGTTTACCAAGTGCACGCACGAGTATTCACGCACAGGCTAAATACGCATGCGTAGTAGACTGTCGCACGGGTTACCCATGCGACAGTCTACTGGATCTGTACGCATGAACGAACATTGTCCTAGCTACACATGAAAAGATGGTTGCACGCGTAAATGTTAATTAGCGTTTTCCCGAGCCCAATGATGCTGAACTGGAGAATATTGTGGACAATCAATATGCCTTCTGTACTAATACAAAGTTGTCCACAATGCGGTTAAAAATCTTAGAAGTTACTGTATTGCAAATGAAATTAACTTTTCTGAGGTTGAGCAATAATATTCTTCTGGTGAGCTGGACAAGTTTCACCACAGAATACAAATATAACATGGTTTATCAGTATGGCAACAGTATACAAATATAACATGGTTTATTTCGGGTGAATAGTCGATATTAGCTCCCCTCAGTATTGGAAGTTAACAAACTAGTTTCGCCTCGGGAACTAGTTTGTCAACTTCCAATACCTCAGGGAGCGAATATCGACTGTCCACCCTCAAACCATGTTATATTTGTATCCTGTTGAAAATCAGTATATTTGGATGTTAAAGCATTCACATAACCAGCACAATAATTGTGCTTACGACGAGCATTATGTTATACTTTATATATACATGTAGATAGTGAGCACAACTGCAAACTGGGGTTAACTCAGAACATACCGTCTCCGACAGGCTGTATGTGTCTTGGAGCACAGCTGATACTATCTTCTCAAACGACACGCTGATGCCAACAGCCGATGGACAAACCTGGTGCTGCTGGGAAGATGGCTTCTTGAATATCTGAATCTGGAAAGACAGACGGAGAATTCAATCTGTTTATTTATTTATCTTATTGATTTTTATCATCAATTACAGGCTTCGATAAATAACTATTACATTACTATTAACGGTAGGGAAAAAGTGGTCAGGGCCATAATTCATGGTGCTGCTACGCAGGAACTATGAACAAATTTGAAGAAGAAAAAATGAAAAATTAACTGAGAATCATTCATAATCAATACAAATCACATGACCTTCTCGCTTGTGTTCTGTATTTGCGGAGCAAAATTTCTCAGTGCAAGCGAGAACTGTGTACTTTGCAGATCCATGATGTAAGCATTAACACATAGTATAGACTAATTCGGCAACAGTCATTTTCTGAGGTGGCACTGTGGTGGCACCAGGCTTGTGTGAGTCGCGCTCACATAGTATGCAAGCACTCCGTGCTCCTTCCACCAATTGTGTCACCAAAATGCGCACG
Organism: Patiria pectinifera; assembly: GCA_029964075.1. Lineage (NCBI taxonomy): Eukaryota > Metazoa > Echinodermata > Asteroidea > Valvatida > Asterinidae > Patiria > Patiria pectinifera. Next base: position 17,659 of record JASAOE010000552.1, read on the forward strand.
CGCCTCGTCTTTAAGAATGCATGCGGCGTGCAAATTCAAGATTCTATATGCAATTTGAAGGATTCTGCCTGGTTTGACAGGCACAACAACTCAGTGTACAACTCTATTGTTTATCGGGTCTTACTGCCATCTGTATTGAACTACTTTGTGTGCAAATCCAAAAATTATGAACAATAGATAACTTGTTCATTGCTAAGATATCAATATAAATGTCAGATTTTTGCAATCGTGTGAAAAGTAAGACACAAGAAACTACTCTAATTGGTACTTTCCAAGTACATGTACTTTTCCCAAAACTTCAGTTAATTTCTGCTTGATTCTTAATCTGCAGTGAAAAATTAAACTGGAAACACAAACACAATCATATAAAAGTGTACATCACGAACATATCAACTGAATTAAACAGAATAGTTGAACGTTTCCAAAGTACATGAGTTTTGACAAGTAAAATAAAGCTTAGGATTTGTGGGTCATTACCAGTTGATCATATCTGCCCCCGGCTGCCAGTACATCCATTCCTGTTTTTTTCTTGCGGTGGACGGACTCGGCCACGAACTGAAAGATCACCCCAGAGAAACAGTGGATGTTGTATACCAGGCTCAGCGTAACAATCATCTACAAAGGACAACAATTAACAACATGATTCAAAGAATCCGATCTCTTAAAAAGAGCCCGTCCATCCAAAGTTGTTTCAAAGTCCGAGGCAAACTGCCCCAGTTTATACCACCCTAATAACCTGTTTTCTCGAAGTTTCTTACGAGAACAAACAATTTCTTACGGCGAAAAAACAAAATTGTGAAACATAGGCCGAGCGATTAATGTTTGGAAACAAAATTAATTGTTATAACACGGTAATAGATTGTGAATTTCTTTTGGTCGAGAGTGGATCATGTGACATGCCACAAAAACGCATGAGCGATGTTCGCCGTGGTACATGAGTGATGTACCACCACAGGGTTTGTCTGCTTTTTTGTTCGTCTGTTTTTTTTAACTGTGCCAATTTCGCCGTAATTTCACTGAAATAATGTCGGCAGATGACAACAGGTCCCCTCCAAAGAAGAGGTTTCTCTCTTGTTCCAAAGACGAGATCAGAAATATGATATTTGAAAAGGACAGCATCATCAGCGCGAAGAAAAATACGGTAAAAATTCTGTGCGAATAGTTCGCCAATAGAAGAGATCCACAGTTTCAGACGTTACCAGTAACAGAATTGGACAGCTGTAATCTATTACCGTGGTATAACAACACAATTGTTGCCTGCTGTGACGGCGTCCATGGGTTTTGTACACCCTCGGGGACAAATGGCACCCTTGGCTTGCCTCGGGTGCCATTTACAGCCTCGGGTACAAAACACCATGGACCCCGTCACAGCAGGCAAAATTTGTTTCATGTCAACTGAGATGTAACTTCCCTTGTTGCCGTCATCAAGTATAATCTAAAGCAGAATTTCATTCAAGCCACTTGCTACAAATCGCTCTGAAGTAATAACACTTCCGTTACTTTATTGTCATTCTGAGCACAACTACAGTAATAAGTTTGCATAGAAATTGCCAATTGTTCCAATTCTGCTGGTTGTGTATATCAATCAAATGAAGTTGTTTATCAAGGAACATAGGTTCAGATGAACTTTCCATTCAATGATACAAGATAAAAGGATTAATGCAAGGCAGAGGACTTTTGAAAATTGCAAAGGAAGGAAGGGACAGCTTTCTGCCATTCAATGCCGATAGGTAAATGGTCACACTTGCAATTTACAGGAAAGATCCAATGAATATCAATTAATCTGTCATGTCCACCTCAAGGGCTTTATAGTCATTATGTGATCTGTGTAATTCAGTGGGAGACTTTTGGGAAGAGAACGTCTGTTTCTTTCTGATTAGGAATGTTATGGTGTTTGCTTGACTGATTTCCACTCAGATGTACTTTCCCTTGTTGCCGTCATCAAATATAATCTGGAGAAGAATTTCAATCAATCAATTTCAATTTCAATTTCAATTTCAATTTCAATTTCAATCATTCAATCGAATTAATAACAGTTCCGTTACTTTGTCATTCTGAGCACAACTACAGTAATTAGTTTGCATCGAAATTGCCAATTGTTCCAATTCTGCTGGTTGTGTATATTAATCAAGTGAGTTGTTTATCAATCAAAGAACATAGCTTCAGATTAACTTTCCATTCAATGATACGAGATAAAAGGATTAATGCAAGGCAGAGGACTTTTGAAAATTGCAAAGGAAGGAAGGGACGGCTTTCTGTCATTCAATGCCGACAGGTTTATTGTCACACTTGCAATTTACCTGAAAGATCCAATGAATATCAATTAATCTGTCATGTCTACCTCAAGGGCTTTATAGTCATTATGTGATCTCTGTAATTCAGTGGGAGACTTTTGGGAAGAGAACGTCTGTTTCTTTCTGATTAGGAATGTTATGGTGTTTGCTTGACTGATTTCCAATGAGACGTACTTTCCCTTGTTGCCCTCATCAAGTACAATCTGAAGAAGAATTTCAATCAAGCCACTTGCTACAAATCCCTACGAATTAATAACAGTTCTGTTACTTTGTCATTCTGAGCGCAACTTCAGTAATTAGTTTGCATCAAAATTGCCAATTGTTCCAACTCTGCTGGCGGTGTATATCAATCAAATGAAGTTGTTTATCAAGCAAAGAACATAGCTTTAGATGAACTTTCCATTCAATGATACGAGATAGAAGGATTAATGCAAGGCAGAGGACCTTTGATAATTGCAAAGGAATAATAATAATAATAATACCGGAGTCTTATATAGCGCACGTGTCTACCAACAATTAGGTACTCAAGGCACTGGTAATTATGTCAATTATTAAAGACAGGTAAATGAAGTCTATGAGAATATGAGATCCATTTTGTAGCACCTTATAAGGGTTGACAAGGTGCTGTGGTGCATATTGCAGCCACTGCCAGAATCACCGAGGCAAACCCCTTCTCTTAGCGATAAGGGTTACTGGGTTCTTTAACGTGCATTACACAACACACGGGACCTACGGCTTTACGTCCCATCCGAAGGACGAAGCAATAATGGTAAAGTGCCTTGCTCAAGAGCACAAGCACCATGTTCCCACGGTCAGGATTCGAACCCATGTACCACGGCACACGAGTCAAACACCGTAACCATTGGACCACAACACCCCAAGGAAGGGACGGCTTTCTGTCATTCAATGCCGACAGGCAAATTGTCACACTTGCAATTTACCTGAAAGATCCAATGAATATCAATTAATCTGTCATGTCTACCTCAAGGGCTTTATAGTCAATATGTGATCTGTGTAATTCAGTGGGAGACTTTTGGGATGAGAACGTCCGTTTCTTTCTGATTAGGATTGTTATGGTGTTTGCTTGACTGATTTCCACTCAGATGTACTTTCCCTTGTTGCCGTCATCAAGTACAATCTGGAGAAGAATTTCAATCAAGCCACTTGCTACAAATCCCTCCGAATTAATAACAGTTCTGTTACTTTGTCATTCTGAGCACAACTACAGTAATTAGTTTGCATCGAAATTGCCAATTGTTCCAATTCTGCTGGTTGTGTATATTAATCAAGTGAGTTGTTTATCAAGCAAAGAACATAGCTTCAGATTAACTTTCCATTCAATGATACAAGATGCAAGGCAAAGGACTTAATGCAAGGCAAAGGACTTTTGATAATTGCAAAGGAATAATAATAATAATAATAACGGAGTCTTATATAGCGCACGTGTCTACCAACAATTAGGTACTCAAGGCGCTGGAAATTATGTCTACATTTATTATTAAAGACAGGTAAATGAAGTTTATGAGAATATGAGATCCATTATGTAGCACCTTATAAGGGTTTACAAGGTACTGCGGCACATATTGCAGCCACTGCCAGAAACACCGGGGCAAACTCCTCTTAGCAACTGCAAAATTCCAGGATAATTCATATTTACTTCAATGAATTTAACATGGTGACTGTTATATGTATTTATTCAGCGTACAGTAATTAGTCGCTTGATATTCAACAAAATGTCGTCGGATCTCCTCTCGAAATGTTTTTAAAACGTAAAACAAAATGGCGGACGTGTGATGCAGTTTTAAGGGAAAACAAGCCCGCGGTGGACTGTATAGCTACTTTGAAATTGCAACTGCAATATTCCAGGATAATTCATATTTCAATGCATTAACCATTTAAAACTTTACACACATTGTCTCGGTATTATAGTCTCGTTTATGTAGTTTTTAGGGCATAAAACTGGCTAAGAAAAGAACGCTTCTTATTTTGCGATGAGCACTAGACAGGGCATAACTTGCGACGTGTTTTAAGCCATTTTCAAGGAACTTACGACGCATTGAACACATCGCAAGTTGCAACTTGTTACACATTGTAACTCAGGTTGCAATGTGTTGCACTTTTTTTTACTTTTCTTCTCCTTGTTTCTATTGTAATCGCAAATTGATAGCATTCCACCAGTGGAGTACTGAGATATCTGTAGATGTCCTCTCTCGGGTATGTCACGGCCCAATAGACTCACCTCCAGTCTGATGCCAAAGACCTGTGCCTGTGATATGATAGCTTCCAGTTCATGCAGCCCCTGTTTGACCATGGAACCGCTCGGCCCTTTGCAGTTTACCAGTGACTTCAGGGCAAGGGCCACTTTACCGTGGTGACCCTCAAGTTCGATGTAGCTGTACAAATTCCGAACCTGAAACAGAATGGTAATGGATCAGATCAGAGCCGCTAAATCTAAGGCCACAATAAGGGTCTTCAACAATGTTGAAGGCATGTTTTCAGACATTTACATGGTTATACCAATAACCCTCACCTTCCATAATCAACCGAGACGTTGGGAACAGCCCAGCAATTTTTTTTTTTTACATGGGGCTTGATGTCCCATGAAAGAGTGCATACCATGTGCCATTATCATTTCAGAGACATGTTGGTAGACACAAAAGGAGAGACTATTTGGTTTGGGTCAACTCTTTCGTAAATATCAAACTTTTCATGAAATTGGGACAGGATCCATGGGACAGGGACATGTGAATCGGTAAACGTAATCAGTTATTAGAAAGGGCTCACATCTTGGCGGATACATGTTCATATATGTTTAGCTGCCCGTAACCCTTGTCGACCATTCTGTTGTTTCGCATTGTGTCTGCGTACGCATATTATACAAATATTGAATGCTTCGAGTGGTGTAGTAAAACTAGCCTCCCAAGGTGATCCATGGACATTTTGTTTTCCCGAAGCGAAGCCGAGGGAAAATAGAATGCTCCATGGATTACCGAGGGAGGCCAGTTTTACTTCACCACGAGATAAAGCGTTCAATATTTGTTTTATAACACTTCACCCACAGATTCTGCTTGGTTTCAATATTTTAAATTATTTAAATCTGAACACAGTTGAAATAAACTTCAATTTCAATACCAAATTGGTGGAAAATGTATTTCTCTCTTCCAAACTACCCCTTCACGAAATGTTTGAACCCAACTCTGCGGCGCGCTCTCTTTGGAACAAAACGCGCTACGCGCAATGCGCACACCAGCATGCATTTGCACACATATACCTCGCCGTGGATATAAGTACTTTGGTTGCTAATGGTATAGTACTTTGGTTGCTACGGGTATAGTACTTTTGGCCGTGCACAGAAAGACAGCAAAAATAGAAAGTATCATGTGACTCGCTCTCGGCCAATCAAGACACAGAATCTGTGGGTGAGGTGTTATAAAGTTAGTTATCGGAACCGTTACTAATAAAGGCAGTAATCCAAAATGGCAGCCTCCGATGAAAGCCTGGTATCCGTGGCTAATAAATTATAAAAATTAACACAGAAGAGGGTGCAAATGGACAATTTACTAAGGGAATAAATGTGTGCTCCCAAGGTTTTTATCACTCTGTTTAAGACCACTTAGAGTCTGGATGCTGATAATTACCCGAGCCGGAGGCGAGGGTAATTATCAGCACCCAGACTCTAAGTGGTCTTAAACAGAGTGATAAATACCGACGGAGCACATATTTATTCCCATTCATGAATACCTTTTCGGTAAAAAAAAAATCATATAATTTGTTCAAAACATCCCGATTTTGTTCAACAAATTCACTTCATGCTTTTTGAAACATCCCTCTAGCAAAATAATGGAGTGTTTAGCTGGCGAGTAAGATGTAAACAACCCTTTTATGGAAATTGACGCGCGCGTATCATGTTCTGCGTGATGGCGCGCAGAACGCACCTGGCGCGTTGCGTTTTGAATTTAGAACTATAAAATTCTGACTCCCTGGTAGTGTTGCGCATGTCTACATGAGGATTGTGAACGTTCAACCAATGAAACGATAAGAGGCACTGGGTTTTTAGGAGTCCACATTTTATTGTGACACTGAAAAAGTGTTTAAGAACAGCTAGCCATGTCTTTATCATCCGTTTAAGACCGACTATGTAACGGGCTCTCAACCAATAGGAATGCGTAAACTGTCTGAGGTATTTATGAATAAGCGTTTAACACAAGTAGCATGTGAAATACAAATGCCATGTACACGCGTAGAAGATAGCAAGTTGCGTATGGTGTTCCAAGACCATTCTAACTGATGACCTATCTGGTGAACTGTCCACTCACTTGCAAAACCTCTCAATTATTTCTAGAAGCAAGAAAAGCTGAGATAATTGGCTAACCTGTTGTTCAGACAGTGACATGCTGCAGAGTCGGGTCTGTATCTGAAGCTTGGTCAGCTTCTCTGTGCGTGCGTCGCTGAGGATCTTATAGACCTCGTGGTGTTTATCGCCGGGAATTCCACAGTGGTTTAGGACGGCCGTGAGCAGGGAGGTGTGGTTTAGTCGGATGGAGTAGTTACGTGCCTGTAAAAAAAAACAAGAAAACTTTGGCTGTTAGTGTGAACACTGCTTCAATATCTTATCCGGATATAGAGTCAGAGAACACCCAGCAAGTTGTCCTTTTGACCTCTGACATATGACGTGAATATTTACCAATGCACAGGCAGTGTATTCTTTGTGTACGCATACGTGCATGAAGCAACAAATACAATTTTAGAAACTTTTTGAGTGTTATTTATCCATATTTTCATGATTAAACAAATTTAGGTCTCCAATTCAAACTCTACACAGTCTCTCTTAAGTGACCATGTATCAAACTGAAATGCCAACAGAGGCTCTTGATGGCCAGTATTTTCAACTTTCTAGGTTTTATCATGAAAGTTTTGAAAAGCAGATCATACACGTTCGTGTGTTAAGCTTTCACAAAGAGTTTTTTGTAACTTATTAAAGTTTGTTATTTGCACATTTTTTCCACTTAGGCTTACACTCATCATCTGTGAATGAAACGTTGATAGGT
>JASAOE010000553.1:0-25000 GCA_029964075.1 Patiria pectinifera
GCAGGTTGTGCTTGCTCCTAATATAGGCCCTATCATTTGCTAACATTTATCTAGATTTTTTTGCCGACAATTATTCGGAGCATGGTATTGGTTCACGAAATCGCGTGGGTAAAGTTTCTCCGGTATAAAAAAAAATGACCTTGAATTTAATAAGACCTAGAGGGGAAGATTTTTATTTGACATTTTATTTTAGATTTTTATTAGTACGGATGTATTGCGTACGAACACGATAGTATCAAGTAAGCAGGTGATAATATTAATTTACGCACGTATGTAAAATAATCATGTTCGCACACGATAATATTACATACGGATACGTATTAAAGTGAACTAGTGATGAATATAGGGCGTACGTACGTGATCATACATCACGTACAACTAGATACGCAATATTATTGGGCACATATGTAATTAAATAACGTGCGTACGTGATTATATTACGTACATAATTACGTAGTGATAATATTACATTACGTACGTACGCAATAATATTGCGTACGTACGCGATCATATAATATTAAGTACCTACGCAATATACATACGAAATCAAAAACGTACTTATTATTACATACATATGTGAAAATATTATATTATGCAGGCCTACGTACGCAATATTATTTCGTACGCAATAATTGCGTATTCAATATTATTGTGTACGTGATCACATAATATAACGTACCAACGTAATATTGCCGAGTGTACATGTATACGAAATACAAACACGTACGGGCGTGATTATATTGCGTATGCACTTATCATTACTTACTTACGTAATAATAGTATATTACGTACAAAATGTACGTCCGCAATATAATTGCATACGTACGTGACTGAAAACTTAATTATATTATCAAACGCGAACGTGATAACATCATGTACGTACGTAATACGCAAATAAAATATTCAAGTCCCTTATGTCCCCTAGCCTCTAGGTCTTGTTATGTATTTGAATTGGCTTTTACTTTCAAATTTTGGCTTAGATTTTGTTCAGAGAAAGTTCAACCACCAAAATGAAAAGGCGATAAAACGCGGTATAGGTTTACGTTCTAAACGCGTTCGAATGTCGATGGTATTTGACCTAATTTAAATCGAATTCCTGACCCTAACCAGGCACTATCCCTATCACACACACCTAGCCTTAGCAACTGGCTGCTTTGCGCTGCTGCTTAATGCACGCGAGCTGCCTCTGCACCCCTCCAAACTTTACAAAATCCCAATTTATTTGTTGGTTATGCACTTTCCCCCAGATTGTTCATACTTTTATAACATGTTTAGGTTCCACTTTTCCCCAGAATGTTCATATATTTTATAAAATGTTTATTTTTAGTTTCTAGAAAGTGGAGTTATATAAACCAGGAGATCAATGTGACAATGAAAGAGACACTGTCACAGGTTTTCTCTATCATCGATGTCCCCATTTATTTTTAATTGTAAAAAAAAGTTATAAATTGAAAGTACTGGTGTAAAGTATAGCGATGGTATTTGAAAAAAAATCAGGGACAAGAGTTTGAAAAGGATAGTTTCCACTGAAATGCAACCCGGCTTGAAAAAAATAGTAATTATAAATAGCTGTAAAGTTTATTGTGAGATTTAAGTTTTTTTACAACATTTAGTTAATTTTAAGGAGTTCTTCGTTTCAGGTGACAAACTAATTTTTCTTCACAGTATTCTCAGCTTGCAAGAATGTTTGAAGAGTCAAAACTTTCTGGGATTAACGGATACTATAGCCACGCTCACTGTTTTCCTTTTCAACGTGCGAACACAATGTCACTGCACGTACCTAACTTTAATTCCTTGGTAAATTTGAATTTCTCACGTGCGAACGCAATGTCACTGCACGTACCTTACTTATTCCTTTATAAATTTGAATTTTAAACGTGCGAACGCAATGTCACTGCACGTACCATACTTATTCCTGTGCAAAATTTGAATTTTAAACGTGCGAACGCAATGTCACTGCACGTACATTACTTATTCCTATGCAAATTTGAATTTTAAACGTGCGAACGCAATGTCACTGCACGTACTAATTTATTCCTTTGTAAATTTGTATGTCCACGTGCGAACGCTATATCACTGCACGTGCCAGATCTTAACATTTTTATGCAATATTAAACGATGTCTTGCACAATAAATACATATAATTCGAACATGTAACATAAAGACATACCTTGTGCTCATACTTGGCGCTGATCTTGGTGCAAGACAAGTGATATGGCCAACACCAACCACTAACACACATGTTAAATTAAAATAAACCTACAGAACTAAGCTCAAAGTTTTACCACATTAAATTACAGGCAATGCACAAAATAGTACAGTGAAAGTGTAAGTGTGAGCTTGAGGCGCACAATGACAGTCAACGCTGTGAAACAACTAGTCCAAGATGCGACCTAGCATGCTTCAACGTTGGGATCAGTGAGGCATGAATGTAACAATACGTGCGCGTATTCTAAACACGCTATTTGCATAATTGCCTCCAGCGCAAGCTTGGACAATTTTTTTAGAATTGCGAATCAGACGAAAGAATGCTAATGACGTAATCCTAATAATGGGCGACTGCTGGTCGCTGGCAGTCCGTGACGCGGCTTATGAAATCGAGACCGACTGTACCTGTGTTCCAAAGCACCAAATGTTCTATATTGGCCATACAAAGCATATTTAAGAAGGGTGGACACCATGCAAGTTGTTTTGGAAGTGTACCTTATTTGCATAAATAGAAAATGGCCGCTGTGTCATGTATTTATCCATATTATAATTGGTGCATTAAAAAAAATTAAAGTATATTTTGGATAATCTTTTCAAATATCCTTTCTTACAAAATTTATAAGTCATTGACAATATGAGGAAATATCCAAAATAGCTACACCATTATGATCTTATGCGCGCATTTTCCCCCACAGATTTCATCAAATAGACGTATACAGAAGTCTTCAAACCTGAGGTGATGAGCTTTAAAATTTTGACATTGACATTATTATAAACAACCGGAATCTTTTAATTTGGGGATTTCTTCGAACTTGAACTTGTTCAAGCCCTTTACGTTATGCAACCCTTCGCCTGATTTTTTAGCCCAATTCCTGGACACGTCTTATTGGGCTAAATATCCGTGACGATGGGACGTGAACAGACTGGCAAATATTTCCTGACGACGATTGGAGCTCGAGGCAGGGAGGGGGGAGGGGGGGGGCTAAACTTCTCAAAGGTTACCCCATCTCGGCAAAATAAAAACGATTTAAGAAACGAAAAGGTCACCAGATTTTGTTTTCGCCAGGGAAAAATTCCAGTTTTTCTCGAGAGAAGTCGGGAGATGTTCCTGAAATTCTGTGTGTGTTGCGGGAAAGACTTAGTACATGTAGCAACATTATCGGGGGAAAGAATAACATCGGGACCAAGGATTAATCATGGTTGCTTGGTTTATATCACCGATTTAAATCAAATCATTTCATGAAGGCGGGGGGGGGGGCTGAGCCTGGTCAACTCCTGTATTAGCGTCAGCACTCGATAATATCCTCCAAATAAATTGCTCCCCTACAACCTAAACGGCGAAAATACAAAATATAACATGTGGGCTGAGAGCCGTACGAGCGCGAGCAGAAGGAGCTGGGGCGTTCCCTCAACCGAACTGCCCCGTTCAACGTTCCCTCTGACTCCAGGCAGGGGTCGCAGCCCATGATCTGGTTCCAACGTTACCCACTGAATTCATAACTAACAACACAATCCCCGACGATTGAAATATTAAAGGCCTATAGAGCCATTTAAAAAGGATACTTCAATAAATCAAAAATTCGCTGAAATAAAACGTAGTACTTTTACCCGTGCACAGAAAGATATTGAAAGCTGAGAAAATTTGTGTGTAAACTAGCTGACCCGATTGACGAGGTGGGCGAAGCCGACTTCTGTTTCCGAGCTCGAAACTGGACCGAGGGGAGGCTAGTTTTAGGACACCACGGAGGCTAGCATACATCATTTGTTTCAATATTTGATTTGCCACTTTTCACCTTGATTTTATTATTTTATTTTATTTTTTACATTATTTAAATCTGAAAAACAAAAATTTCAAAACAAAATTAAATAAAAATCAATTTCTCAATGTACTGGTCCTCTCTTAAATCTTTTAAAACTAACCCTTCACGAAATGTTTGAAACGGCGCTCTGCGGCGCGCTACGCGCGCTAATACGCGCAGCGGCAATTTGCACACGCGCATGCCCGCGTGAAATAGTACACAACTAAATAACCGTAGTAACTGTATGCTATGCGCAATGTACTAGTTATGCAGCACAGAAAGATAGCGTGCACCAGAAAGATAGCCAATCAAGACCCAGAATAGTCACTTATGCGTATTAAAAAATAAATATACTTTAATAAAGTGTTAGTATAATGTTAAGTGTAATTTAAAAAGTATATATATAATAAAAAATAAATTTTAAAAAATATTTATATATACATATATTTGAATTTTTTATTTTAAATAGATTTATTTTAAAAAACCATCATTTCACATTCAAATCCAGCTTAAAACCATCAGCAGCTATGTCACCCTAAACTTAGGTAAAATGCATCTGTTATGTATCAACTTCAAATTATAATGTCTAGTCTACACTTAAAAACAGTAACATTTGTTTAAACACATCAGAACGTGTTTATAGTTTTAAATCAGAAACGTTTAGGAATGTGTTTCAATTCTAAACGTTTACCACTTTTAACGTTGTGAAACTAAACGTGTTTACGTTTTGGACATGTGCTTAGGATTGTATATCTAAATGCGCTTAGGAAGGTGTTTAAATGCTAAACATAATTCATTGAACATGTCAAACGGACAATGCGTGTCACAGAAAAAGGACATCTAAACATGTCATGATGCTAAACGTGTGGAAAAAGTGGGTACAGAATAAGTGTTTAGAAATGTGTTTAAATCCTAAGCACCGTTTTTACAGTGTATCTGTGCTATATGGGCCGAGATATGCCAAAAACATGATTGTTCGTTATTAGCGGCGCTAATTTGCATATTTCTGCCACAGACACATGTGGTCAATTCCAGAATAGTTTTATTGTGATCTCTGACCTTGAAAACATGGGTTTAGACACCTAATTCATTCAATTATCTGCAATTATTGGCTGAGATATAGTGAAAAATAGATTTTTTCGGTAATGGCGGCACTAATTTGCATAAAAACAATACGTGGGACAAATTTTGAATTTTGTGACATAGCAAATCGTTTTCTTCGCATTTTTTCTGACCTAGAAACGATGATTAGAAATTGATTTCCGAGGGTGCACGATATCCCCCTCTATCTCCCCAACTAACATACCGCCCTCTTGCGTCGAGTCAGTCGGCGCTCAGAGGGTTGTATTATCGTGCAAGGTTTGGTTGTACTAAAAAGAAAAGCGGCGGGCAGCCGTGTTATTCACAAAATCAAATAAATGTCAGGTAGCACCAAAGGCAGCACTTAAATGACTAAGTAGAGGAAAGAATACAGTCTCATGAACCTACATCCTTATTTAATAATACAAAAGAATTCGAATTTTGTGTCAAAAGAAATTCAACCACAATCTACACAAAGCCGTCCAACACAGAACACAAAAACCAAACAGTCATTGGCTTACTTTCTAGATACTTTTAATTGAAAATATATAACTCCAAAATCTTGGGGGGAAAAAACAGGTCTGCTTGACAAACATTTTATTATACAAGTTTTATGCAAATTCTTTTTCAAAAACAAAATAAATAACTGTACAGAATGCAATGTGCACTTGTCACATTCTTTGTAAAGGCTGCACTCGGGTATCACGAAGCTAAAGGTGAAGGAGTGTCGACTGTTTGGAATGATTTCCAACTAGCTCTCGGGCGATATTTGAATCATTTCCACTAGTTGGGTCAAATTGTTCATTCTATTAAAACAACCCAGGACACGGCCACAGTTATTCTGACACTGAGAGAGGTACGTTTTTACTATTTCACTTTTGGGGGGGGGGGGGGCTCTTCAGGGGCTCGGGAGGGTCTTCTTGCCTAAAGAGAGTTTTGTTTCAAATTTCTTTTCGTAAACAAAATTGCCAGAAAATTTCCTTCCAGGCTGAAAGTGTTGACAAATTGTGACCATTTCTGGGGAAAAAAATGTTGCAAGTGACAGCACTTTTTTTTCTTCATATTATCATGTCAATGAAGTCCCGTCATTGCAAAAATGATGATGAGACATGAATTTGACACTGAGAAACATTTCCCATTTTGTTAGGAAATACACATGTACTTCGAATATTTTCTTGACTCTCCATAGACTTTGTACGCAATCGCAGAAGTGGCGTCAGGTTGCAACATTTTTTCCCCTTTTCTGGGTACTGTAGGTGTCTCTCTCTCTTTCTCTTAGTGTTGCACAGAACACAAAGTAAAATTAATAACACTTTGCAATCATGAATGTGAGGAGCAATGGGGAGGGGGCGCTTGGAGGAGGGGGGCTGAAGGAGGGGTTGGGTGTGGGCTGAGGAAGGGGTGGGCGGGTGTGGGCTGAGGGAGGGGTTGGGTGTGGGCTGAGGAAGGGGTGGCCGGGTGTGGGCTGAGGGAGGGGTGTGGTGTGGGCCGAGGGAGGGTGGGGTGTGGGCTGAGAGAGGGTGGGGTGTGGGCCGAGGAGGGGTGGGTTGGGGCTGAGGGAGGGTGGGGTTGGGGCTGAGTGAGGGGTGGGTTGGGGCTGAGGGAGGGATGGGGTGTGGGCTGAGGGAGGGGTGGGGTGTGGGCTGAGAGAGGGTGAGGTGTGGGCCGAGGGAGGGGTGGGGTTGGGGCTCAGGGAGGGGTAGGGTGTGGGCTGAGGGAGGGGTGGGGGGTGGGCTGAGAGAGGGTGAGGTGTGGGCCGAGGGAGGGGTGGGGTTGGGGCTGAGAGAGGGTTGGGGTGTGGGCTGAGGGAGGGATGGGGTTGGGGCTGAGGGAGGGTGGGGTTGGGGCTGAGGGAGGGGTGGGGTTGGGGCTGAGGGAGGGGTGGGTTGGGGCTGAGGGAGGGATGGGGTGTGGGCCGAGGGAGCGGGGTGGGGTGTGGGCTGAGGGAGGGGTGGGGTTGGGGCTTCTCCTCTATCGTCTCTTTCTTAATCTCCATCTGGTTTCTTCTTGACTTGTTTGATTCCCTTCCAGTAGTAGAACTTGTCAAAGGTGCTCTTGTACTTCTTGACAAACTGCCTTCGAATCTCCTCGTCCTCGGTGATGACCCGGGTCAGGGGGGTGGGGTTGGCTGCCACAGCCGCCAAGTCAAAGATTGGAAAGATGCTGGAGAGAGGGGGGAAAAATGCACATCGGTAATCACCTTGTTGTAGCCATATTTGTCATTTCAGTGACTCTTTTCTGAAACGGGCTTCCAGAGCTACGGCTAACGCTAAATTTGGAAGCTTGGTTTGGTCCCCACAGTCAGGCACTACAATAGGATGCTGGGCACCAGGCAAACTGGCGAATATGAACTGATATGAAAGAGGGTGCCAGTGGCTGTGTAAAATAATTCCACATGAAAGGTTAACACACTTTTTAATCAGCCGATGGGATGTTGCCTGTCCTCTGACTATTATGTAACCAGTAGAAAGGCTTGATTTGATTAGAGTCGTTGGCAGATATACATGTATTTGCTTATGAGAGGCAGCCTCATAATCTTGTCAGTTGTATAAGTATCTCGCTAGTGGACTGATAAGGCCCAAGGCAACTTAGTGATATTTAACCCAATTCCTGATAACCCCAAGCAGAAATATGACTACTCCATCACATTGAAAAACAACTTAAACAAGTGTGATTATATATTGGCTGCATCAATCCTTTTTTACTGTTGGAGTCAAGGAATATACGAGTATGGGCTCCGTGCTCAAGTACCCCCTAAACGGTCTACAACGGGAGAGTTGGGGCTTAATAACAGCTTAATGAAATATGTGACCCGCTCTGCAAAAATGAGTCTGGTGTGGAAAAACTTGCGTTTTGAGTTAAAACTATAATAATGAAGTGGGAATGAAATAAGCTTTCATTTGGTAATTGTCCTCTCTAGGACATTTGGTTGCATTGTTGTGCTTGTGTCATTCTATCAAGCTTTTACAAAGCTAGAAAACACCTCAATGGAGAAAAACAAAAACGGTTTTAAAAATGACAAATGTACAGTAACTAACCAAGAAGTGCACCAAAAATCATGATTTGTTAGTCTTTTGGGTAAAATATTTAAATTTCTTTGCAAGACATTTTAACTAAAAATTCCGAACAACCAAAATAAAACAAAAAGCAAAAAAAAAATATCAAAATAATTTGCTTGTCTTTTTCGTACAATGTTTAAATTTCTTTGTAAGACATTTAAACTAAAACTATCAAACAACCGAAATAGAACAAAAACAAAAACAAATCCAAATCCAATTTTCACTGGTTCCATTTCAAAATGGGAAAAGCTTGAATTCAGATTATGCGACATTTTTTGCAGAGCAGGTCACATTTATGTATTTTAAAAGCAAGAATTGCCCTTACTCTTTCCTTTTCGTGAAATTCTCAGCCGCAAACTTGTTAGTGTATTCCCTAGACACTGCCTGGCCCAGCACCACGCAGTTCAGAGTGGATAACGTCTCCTCTCTGCTCAGGCCGAGCCGAATGCAGAGGTTAACGAAAGAATAAAGGACCATCTCCGCCCACTTGTCATCTGTACTCAGAATTGCATCTACAGGGTCAAAACAAAAACATGACAGGGCTTAGGATTAAGAATTTCATTGTTTCTTTATTTAGTGTTTAATTTTAACATGGTAGCCCCATCTTTTGTCTAAGAACTATCTCCCTGGATGCCGTTGGTTACAATCAAATGTATAAAACACAGAAAAGAAAAGCGAAAAATTTAGTTTAAAAAAAAAATGCAAACAGGTAACATTGATGCGGATGAAAAGAAGTGTGATACGAAACTGGTTAAAAAGATTCACACTATTGATAAAATGCAAGTACATGTAACTATAGAAAATCAGATAAATACCATTAACAATTTTTAAAATGGTAACATTAGCTAATATTGACACCCCCCCCAAAAAAAAAAACGATTAAAAAGGCATCAATTCACAAAGGGAAAATTAGCTAAAACAACCAAGTAGGCCTAAAGGACACGTAAAAGAGAAAAGATTTGCTGTCTTTGATGAGTTCAGATATCAATATGTGATCAGGTCTAGAAAACTTGGACTGAAGTTTCATCAATTGAAAAATGGGGAATTTCACGCCAATTATGAAAATGTACCTCACAGAATGCATTACTCAGACACATGGATTTTATAAGGTGTAATATTTGACAATTGGCTTGCCATTTGGCTTCTCAACAGTCTAAGTTGCTGATATAGACTTTCTTTTACTGAAAAATATATTTGGTGCCTTTTTTACATTTTTGGTTCTTGTGTTGTTTTTCCATTAAAAACAGTCGAGTTTCCCAAAGAAAAAAAAAACTTTGGACAAAAGGTTGTTTTGTGCACTAGTCCCAGTGCAAGTCTTCCATGACCTGCTTGTGATGATATTAGACTAAATAAAAAAAAAAAACCATCTTTAGCGTCCCCGCCTGCTTCCTTTTTGAAGGCCTGAGTCCAAGTGAGGGCCATTTAAAGAAAAAGATGGCGGCCAACTTGAAAATACCCCGGTCGGTCATTTTGGAAAATGGGTCAGGCAGCCATTTCGGGGGAAGAACCTCCTCCTTCTTTTTTTTCAATAAGGCATGACGCTAAACGTGTGGTTTTTTTTATTATTTGGCCTTACACTCACAAATAATTTTGAATATCCACTTCTTCAAAAAAAGGGTTGCAGGAAAACAATTATGACAAATAACCAAGAAAATGAGCACACTGTGTCAAATGGAGGTAGGATTCATCTATGTCATGGTTACACTGTTCTTCTTTCTGTCATATCTGCACAGAGATAAAGCCATATTGTCTTTCGTTATCTGCATAATCCTCCATCATAAGACTGCCTTTGGTTACCAGTACAAAATGTCATACGATGTACATTGCTCGCAACTGGTCTTCAAATATAAATACTGGCTTTACTTGCTAAGCAATTTTTTTCTACTCACAAGCTCAACAAATTTACAGAGCTTTTTTGCAGGAGTCAACTATAATATTGTCTGCTTTACAATATTATTCATAAGATGGAATTTTGCGTCAGGTTGATGTAAATCAAATTAGGTTTTGCCCTTCACCGACGTATACACACTGTATACTCAGTGTGTTACCTCCCGAGTGAAAGTTGGAAAAAATCACTCGGGTGGGACTCGAACCCACGACCTCCTGCTTTCCAGTGCAGATGTCTTACCACTCGACCACCGAGCTAACGGGATCGGTTGGCTGGTTTGAATCTGATGTACATAGCAGCAGGTACCGCATTAATTATTCATAATATGGAATTTTGTGTCTGGGTGATGTAAATAAAATTAGGTTTTGCCCTTCACCGACGTATAAACACTGTATGCTCAGTGTGTATTTCCTTCATTAGATGAGGATTCTTAAAGACTTCTTGGATGTAAGATTCAAACTTCAGTCTCAGTAAACATAGTCCAATAAACGTAGTCCAAGTCATATCAGAAAAAAACATGTATCAAAAATGTACGGAGACACAAATTGACATTGAGAACGTTTGACTCGCAAGTCTGGCTTTTATATAAAATCATAACATATGCCTTTTAGGACCCTGGCCATAAAGAATGAAAATTAGCAAATACAGACACGTACCTTCTTTGTCTAAACTGAGTGGACAGGTGGCTTGCACCTGCTGTGAGTTTTCCAGGGTGGTGCAGACATCCTTGCTGCAGTCCCACGGCATGTCAGCCTTATCAGGAGGCAAAGAGAACTCAGGCTTGATTAGGTTGCTACACTTGATCACCTGTGGAATATGAACAGCCCAACATAAACACCAGAAGAAAAAATGGCTAGAGCAGGATTCGAACCTGCCCCATCCAGTTCCAAAGTTTGTTTTTTTTATACACAGAAATAAAGAGTTCAAGTTCAACTAAAACAAAATTTCAAATTGATTAAACAGGCTAATCACAATTTTTTTCTCATGAATAGTCGCTATAAATCAACTTTCATACTCTATGAATAAAAAAACTGTGTTCCAAACACTTTATGAAAACAAAATTCCTCGAGGTTTTCCTGATATTTCCGTGAGAAATTTCAAAAATTTCATGAGAAATATTTAAATTTTTGGATAACGAGGTTGCTGGGAAGTCAAGGGGTAGTGTAGCACTGCCAATACCATCTGGAGTTATTCACACGACATACATGTAAACACTAAAAAAACTCCCCATCATTGACTTTGTCCTTTGTGTTCTCCACCTCTTGTGGTCAACCATCCCCTTCCCCCAATCCCCCTCCCTTTTGTTACCCTCCTTTCTGTTCAGCCGCCTGCTTTCTCTGTGTATTTTCCTCTGCATCATCTATTTCCACTTGACTGCTTTTGTCACATCAGTAATGTATACATGCACCTGTTTATTTTTATAGTCTTGTCATTCAGCCTTTGAGAAAGACTCTGCTAGGGTCGAAACGTCAGGCCACTAACTATTTTTTTGCATTAAAAAACTACCATAGCCAATAAGTCAATGGACAAAAATTGAATAATGGCACAAGACGCACATACTTCAAACTGGCGAAAACCTTTCCCTTCTGGGTCACTGTCAAATTCCCTGAGTTTTCCCCTGATTTTTGATGTTTTTTCCCCCAAATTCCCCGAGTTTTCTCTGACTGGCAAAATGCAAACTTGTTTTCAAGGTTTTCCCTGATTTCCAGAGTGGCTGGGAACCATGAAAAATGAAAATGAAATGATACCGAATAAACAAAAAAATAAAGGGGCTTGCAAACAACATTATGGTAAGATTTGAAGGTTTGCATGGTGGAAAGATACTAAGACAAGATAAGTTTGCGGTAGCACCACGCCCCACTGCACCCATCCTTATAACATTGCATCATCGTTGGAATCCCTCATTCTCCTGACAACGGGCAGAGCATACTGTTTAAAACGTTGAGTCCCTCCGGTTCTTTTCAGAACCACACATACTCACATGGTGCTACCGCAAACTTATCTTGTCTTTAACATTATGGTAGCTCAAACTAAATTGTCCAACCATTGGTAGGAATTTGTCCTTTTTTTTATATAAATAGCATTATGCAAGTCATGGTCATGCGAGAAATCAACTTGATAACCTTGCTGCCCTTATCTATTTGGGTATCCAAAATTAGTGCTTACTTCACACAAGCACAAATGTACTGCAAATATGTGATGCCAATGGCAAATATTTGCAATGTGAATTTACAAAAGCTTAAAGGTACAGTCCATCATTTGTAATTTGTGCATTTTGTTCGGTTGATTAGCAACAAACGTGCTCAAAATCTAAAGAAGGGTGCTGAACAACTAACCTGATGAACTTTCAGCTCGACCAGCTTCAGCTGTATATTTCGAGAAAAACAACATTCTAGGATCTCAATTTCAAATCAAAATTTGCTGAATCATGTTTTGAATTGGGCCTGAATTCAGCGTCCGAGACACGTTTTCACTTAGCTGATTGCAGCTACACCACGTCGCGCACTGATCCGAGGAATTAAAGCAATCGAGTGCGTGTGCGTCGTGTCGACGCTTGTGCACGCTTCGCCAAATAAAAAAAAACCTTCTAATGGAAATTTCCAGCTTTAAATAGACGCATCGTTGGAAAGGCCTTCTTTCGTTGATTTCTTCAAATGACAGCTTGCCAAAAAGATTAATTTCACAGGGAATTTAGTTCTATCTTTCAACCAAGTATGTTTTTCAACAATAATTGGGTCAGTTACTTTTTGGATAGCTGCAAATGATGGACTGTAGCTTTAACTCATTACAACTCCAGTCAATTTTTGTACTGCTTATGTTTCCTATTGTCAAATTCACTTCGGATTTGCATACCAGCCTCAGGGCAAAATTGTAGTGGAGTTCACCACAAGTCCGCTTCAAGTCAAATCACAAGTCAATATTATTCCCCAGGTTTGCAGCATTGCTAATGTTTCTAGCATCGTGACTTTGGGCGTGATGCCTGGCTACATGGCATATACAATGAAGAAAGGCCTTTGCATTGCTTGAGACTTGGCAGACTTGCAATTGGCTCGTGAGGTCTTCTGATCACTTGTTAGGACTTGTGATGGACTTGTGAGGACTTGTGGGACTTGTGATGGACTTGTGAGGACTTGCGAGGACTTGTGGGGACTTGTGAGGACTTGTGATGGACTTGTGATTGACTTGTGAGGACTTGTGAGGACTTGTGACGTCTTGTGAGGACTTGTGAGGACTTGTGAGGTCTTGTGAGGACTTGTGAGGACTTGTGATGGACTTGTATGGACTTGTGAGGACTTGTGAGGACTTGTGATGGACTTGTGGGGACTTGTGAGGACTTGTGAGGTCTTGTAGTGGACTTGTGATGGACTTGTGAGGGCTAATTGTGAGGACTTCACTACAACTTTGCCTTAGGGAAACCTCACTCATTCAGTCAACTTCTTCATTTTACTTTATTACACATCTCGGCCTCACCTGTCTTAACCTTGGGATGGGTACAGAGCTGAGGAAGGTGTAGACAGTACAATGGGCCGGGACGATCCCCTTGATATCATCAGCAATGTCGGGCAGCTGCGATGGCAGCACACAGAGAAACAGAAGATGCACAGAAGTGGCAACCTTGGCATTGTTGTAGACACAGCTAACCCCTCTGTCTTTCAAAGTGCCTGTTCAAGATGTTGAGTTTCTTAGACTGCTGTCAATTTAAGCTCTAGCTAGATACCTGATATATGGGTCATTCTATAATGTTGGGGTCCACTTTTTTTCCTGTCCCTGTTACATCTGGCGTTTTATACTTCTAATCGTGGGCGTCGCGAGGGGGGGGGGCAAGGGGGGCACTTGCCCCCCCCCCCTGGAAAAGCACCAAAAAAAGAAAAGGAAGAAAAAAAGAAAAAAGAAGCGAAGACAAAGTGGTGTAATTTTAATGAGTTGGGGGGGGGGGGGCAAAATGTCCCTGCCCCCCTCTAAAACTGATAAATCGAGAATGTGTTGAGAAATGCAAGCATTTTTTGGCCAAAAAAATGTTGCCCCCTCTAGAAAAAATCCGATGCCCATGCTTCTAATGCACTCTTTAATGAAGTCGTTCTCCAAGAGTGATTATGAATAACAACCTACCCACCAAACGAAAGAATCAGTTGATGTCGTTCTTAATACTTGAATGGTACATAAAATACCAAGGTATTACAGGGACAGGAATTTACAGAAGCTGATCCCGTATTGAGGTGAATTGAACACATGGAAGCTTACTGATCTCTGACTCGTTATCTGACAGTGTTCAGACTGACCCTGTGCTCTGGGAACTTGTGCATAATTAAGCTTCCCAAGAAATAAAAAAATACTGAATTAAAGACAGTTTTAGTGATAGAATCTGAATTTTCTTAAATGATTTCAAGTAAACTAAAAGCAGCAAAATTTCCAAAACGTCAAGTATTTTGGACAAACTATTATCCCACCTCAATCACAAGATTACAAAAAGGCTTGTAACAAAAATTCTCAGAAAGGCCAAAAAAAAAAAGTCTCCGGTTTCTGGTATGCGCGCGTCTCCGTAGCCATGCCCGTCGGCAAAATGAAAAAAAAAAATTTTCAATGAAAGATGATGTCTCAAAACAGCCAAACTCACTGGTTTGACTGGAATCCTGCTGCTGCACAATTTTAATGTGTTTTTAGATTGGGTTATGGTCGAGAATAAGCTTTATGTGGCCTCTCTGGACTCCCATATATTTGCACTAAGTTTAGTCGGGCACCATTTGCAGTCATCAGCAAAAAAAAAAAAAGCTCCATACCAGAAACCGGAGACTTTTTTTTTTGGCCTAAGAAACTTGCTTCGATTAGGAAAGAAAAAGAACAGCTTTAATTTCAGTGCCTGATGCGCATTTCCAGCGTTATGAAAGGAAGTGCATTGTCTGTGACAGAGCTAATTAACCATGATATCTAATTTAATGATACAGAAATGTGATCCAAAACTCCTAGTCTGTAATCTCCATGACATTTGTAGATGATGGATGAATAAGATTTGAAAAATACATTTTATGGTTTATTCACTGAGGTCTTAGAAGCTGTGTCACAGACATGACATGATACTGAAATTGCCCAGTTAAGAAAAAAAAATGACAAAGAATTTTAGGCTTTCAAAAAAAATAAATACAATCTCTTTATACCAAGAGTTTCAGGCCGTCTTGTTGAGACAAACAGCTCCTTGGGTAGGACATCAGCGTATGTCAGCAAAGCATTGGCAAGATGGAGACCAATACGGCCGCATCCGATGATGCCCACTAGGAGCGGATCCCTGGGTGGGGCATCTTGGAGGAACTTGGACGTCTTGGACTGTTGGGGGCTCCTCAGCTCGAGGATGTGCTGTCTGGAATCAAAGCAAATGCAACGTCCGTTTAGTGCAGTTAGGAGTCATTTCATTGAACATCCAGGATAATTTGTGGGCAAGTTTATCCAAAAATGGCCCACTAATTAAATAATTAATTAGACTAATTAAACTAGCTTGGAATACCCATTTCCAACATTTCTATGGCTCATGATATCCATGGGGTAAAAGGCCAATCTCCCATGTCATGACTCTATAGAGCTACATCATGAATGTTAAAATGAATGCAGTTCCAGGTTTCGAACAATTTCTCAAGAAACTTCAACAAATGAAGTTTAAGCATTCTTTAAGAACTGATCACTTATTTTTAATCTATCGCGGTTACGCGGTAGAATCGTGATATAGGCCTACATCCTACAAATGGACACGGAATGCACAAAATATGAGAAAAACAAAACATACAAAATTCCATAGAGTTAAAGTGTCGTGGCCAATCTCCCAAAACAACAATAGTTCATCTTTAGGTTATTGGACTTACCAAACTTATTTGCCACATTTAAAATTAACAGGACTGTTGTGGATTAGAGTTAGATAGAGGCCAGATGGCCAGAGACAGTGTAGATTTTCTAGGAAAATATTTTAAGCGATGAAGAAGATGACAAAAACGCCACATGAAAATAAAGATGCCGATCAACGGAATGCACAATCATGACAATGTACACGCAAAACCGCGTTGATTCGCTTGGCTCCAACACACTGTGACCAACCGTAAAACGCATCGGAAAATCGCATTTTCCCCCGCAAGAATTTAGAAACACTGTTCAAAATTACATTGAAATGATGCCATTAAAATTTAAGTGTTAAGACTAAAATAAGAGAAGTCTGTTTAAGCCTTAAGGCCTAGTTTGAAAAGTCATTTTTGGAATGATAAAAACTTATCAAAACTTATGAGGGGCGCACACTACACAATCGCCGAAGGTTTTCGGACGTGTCGGATTGTTTTTAATTTTCACGAAACGGATGAAGTGGGAAATCGCATGAATGTTTACCTCGCTTCGTTTAAAACAGCGGCAAAATACGTTGCCTGCGCACACGCCGAAACGGTGATCGCATGAGACCTCGTTCGTAAAACAAGATATTGTGCTTCTTCCTCGGATATTGCATTTTCAAACTTCAAAGAGGGTAAATCTCTTGTGATATCGCCGATGGAATTGCCGATCTCCACGGACGCCATGTTCGTCTCCAGGCAGGGCGTTGCATGATGGGATAGAAAGTAACTAATAAACTTGCCCAAGTCGATGTGTATTGTTGATGTACCCTAACGTGGCGCGGCCCCTAATGGCGCACTTTTTTCGCCTGTAACGCGTAGCTAGAACAAAAGGGGACTGAAATTTCACAGAAAGTGGAATTTCATCAAGTTCTAAACACTCCTGTTCATAAATCACGAATTTATATACCCGTTACAAAGTTAGAAAAAAATATATATTTTGGCGTGGTTTTATGATTTTATTTTGAAGTGCAAAGTGAACACTTTGAAAATGCCCAGACAAATAAGAAAATAATTTTCTGACAAACTTCCGATTGGGTTTGTAAGTAGAGATAATAATTGTTTATCTTTGGAAACTTCTAGTTGGGTATGGGAGTATAGATATCAGAATTTCAATTAATTTTAAAGAGTCTTAAATAGTAACTTGGAATTTTCGAGATTTGTTTAAGTGCGCCGCGTAAGGGAACACTCAGCCGATTTCTTGCGCCCAATTTCCGGACGCCACACCGTTCAAATTGAATTTCATGACACTAAGATTGTTTACAGAGGTTCAACAGCAAGCATTATCAAGGCGGTATTTAACTGAATGAATCGGAAGTTTGTCAACAAAGAAGTTTGGCAACACTGCATTATACATGATACTATAAAGTCTAGGGAAACGCCGCAGGCGCGGATCCAGAGGGGTCTGGGTTGGGGGGTCAAACCCCCTCCCCCCTCCCCCGCTCTGACACCCAAAAAATAATTACCTATATTTCTGCCGGTCCGCAAAAAACGAACATGCCCAAAAAATATTACGGGCCTGACCCCCCCCCCCCCCCCGATCCGCCCCTGCTGATCACTTTTTTTTCGTCTCCTGTCCACGCTTGCGGCTTGCCCACGCTTGTGCCACGCCCTCTCTGCAGAGCTAGAGATCCCAAGATGAAATTTAAACGAACGCTTGTACATGAGATCAGGGTGAATTTGAAACTTAATTTCATTCCATTGCAAATGTTCGAATCTTATAAGAATCAATTGGCCTATACAGCTGACGGGACTGATTTTTCGAACTTTTAATGATCTAATCTGCCGAATTAGTAAAACGACTTTTTCGACTTCTTGCAGATTTTTAGCAACGCTTGGGGCACTTTGATACAAAGAAACTCTTGGCCGTGATTTCTGCGTGACTTGGAGGGATCGGAAACAATAAATGGGAATTATATCAGGAAATTATTGATTCGGCAACACATTTGTGCGGCAACAGGAACGTTACTCAATGTCATGATCGGGGGATTCCCTATATAAAAACCACGCAATTCCATCACACGCCTTACAACCGACTTTCCAGTATCTTTAAATCGCAATATGAAACTAACTTCCTAAAATGAAATAATAATCATACTTGAATTACTCAATAGTTTCTTTTTACAGTCTGGGATATAACCATTTAAAAAAAATACACAGCAAGGAATGGTGATTCCTAAACAATGATTAACTTATGTCATATTTCCCGAAGGAAAAATTCTAGCAGTGAGTCGTACGCCTACTCCGCAACGCACCTGTTATACAGGCAATGACAAACTAATAAGACGCCATGTCAAGTGAATGTAGGCCTAACTCTCTCTGATGAGGCCCAAACTAGACAATATCGGTCCCAAGTTTAATTGAGACGAAGCTTGGAAAGTTGGAATGTCCCAACTAGGAACGTCCCATCTTAAATTGGGACGGTCCGGGACCATGGTCTGGTAACTGTTGTTCACAGTTTTCACAGAAAACCCGTAAATTGACGTGAACAGCATTTTCCTGAAATGACATCACAACAACAGCACTCTCAGATCAATTGTCAGTAAAAGCATGGGAAATTTTGTAAAGTTAAAAGAAGTGCATTTTTCAATAAAATTAACCGAAAAAACAGGAAGTCAAATAGTGTTCATACCATAGAGGAGTAGAAAGTTGCACAAAATAATTATGTTCCCAAGTAAAATTCATGTTAGGGGCCCTAAGAAACCAAAAGAACAAGACAATAAAAACAACGTTCAATCGGGAGGAAAAACGAAAATGACAGTGGTACAGAGTGTACTAGTAAATACGAATGGAAGAACTCAAGCTCCAAATCAAACTTTGGTTTTTGTACGTATTAAACTTTTTTGGCGACAGAAAAGCACGCTATTGGTATACATTCGACTTTTCTCCTCATTTTAATAACCCTCTTTTGATATATTAAATCTGAAATGATTTGTTTTCTAAAGGGAATGAGATCTTAAATCAACAATTGTGAATGGCCAATATGTTTCAAAGCTTTATCAATGTCAGTCTTTCAACTGTGCCAGAAACAAAGTCTAAGGATGATAAAAAACATATATCGCGACATCTCTTAAACGTACCAATATTTATAAGATTATAAAAACGAAAATAAAAGCTGAAGCACAAACCACCGCATCATTGCCACCCTCCCACACACAATGACAAATGACCCTTCGTGCCAACGATTCTCATCTCTCAGTGCAGTACGTGAGAAGTACACGAAGGAAGTGCTGACGTTCACATTAATGTTTGGCGCTGACGTCACACAACCTTTGGCCTGGAGACCCGATTGACCCCCAGCTGCTATGGCAATGCCATTGAATGACGTCAAGGAACTGCGCCTCACATTACCGTTCGATCAACATCACCTATAGACTGACCCGGTAATGTAAACCACTTGGAGTAACTTGATATGAAACATCAGCATGCAGTGTTCGCGTGGCAGAAAGCAGAAAGCAATAACTTCCAAATGAGATCATTACCAAAATATAAAGTTTCTAGTTATTTTATTTTTTGCAAGTATGAGGTTAAGGGCCCCTTTTTCGTTTTAAAGAGCGTTTTGTGTTTCCAACACTCTAACGCACTTTGCACTTGATACCATGTGAATCATTGAAGTTTTGTGCCTTGAATCGCAGTGCATCGCGGTGTTCGCCGTCTTTATTTGCGTTTTGTCGTCTTCGGTCTTCATCCTTTTACCCCCCCCCCAAAAAAAATTCCCCTCAAAAAGTTAAAACCCTGCCCTCTACTCTCTAAATTTCAAAGAGTGAAATTAGGGACAAGACGTTTTAGAGTGAAGATCACTCTCATTTTCGATTGAAATAGTATGAAAAAAGAACCACTCCAGCCGAAGCTCGAGTGAAAACTCGATCTTTACGATTGAAGAGATTTCACTCTAAAACATCTAGTCCCTAGTTTCCGACTGTGGGAGTGAATCTTTACTCGAATGGAGTGAATTTTCACTCTTTGGAATTTAGAGAGTACCCAAGACATTCCTATTTGTATTCAACATTGCTAACTATAGTTGGGTGAGTCTAAGATAAGAACCTAAAACTGGATTGTCGTTCTTTAATATGAACACGGCCCATTGTAGCTACACACTCGCATAACGGCAATTTGCAATACCCGCGGTATAGGAAGCCAGTAAGCTCAACTGATACGGAATAAATTCAATTCAGTTCAATTCAATCAACGTTTATTTTCATAATGCCACAACCTTTATAAAACAACGCAACAAATAAATAATAAATAATATGACTGTATTAAAGGAATATACTTCAGCAGGAGTGGAATACCAGTGTTGTATAGTCGAGTACTTTTTTTTCCGAGTACCGAGACTGCCGAGTACTTTCTAGGTGACCGAGTCCGAGTACGAGAGTACGAGTACCTGTATTCCGAGTTGAGTACCGAGTACGAGTACTACAACAGTGGAATACCATGCACCGGTGTTCAACAACTTTTGGGCCAGTGAGTTTCTTTTTATTTGCAGAGATAAAACAAAAAGTAACTCCACAGGACCTTTTCTGCCAATGCTTGTTTGCCAGCCAGAGAGGCTGAATTTCGATTGTTTAATCAGGTCGAGTTGGAAAGTCCCATGTCGTAATATCGGCCTAAATGGGACACCACGTCTGTATATAGCTCGTTTCCTGCATTCCATGAGCATGATCAAACTCCACAAAAATCAGGGTTGGTTTGTAATGGATTTAAAATGTCCACAGGCATGCTCACAAATCTTTTCAAACTTTAGTTTTTACACCCATTGGATTAAAAATGAATTGGCGTTATAGGTGGGGTATGATGTCATTCATGCCTTCCCTTTAATTATAAGTGATTTTTTTAAAGCACGTATGTGCCTCGTGATGTATTGGCTTGTAGGCTTTAATTTTCTTTCAAAAAAATATAAATATTAAATTCAAAATATTATTATTAGGCTATTTATATAAAAACAACTTTTTCTTGTTTCAGTTTACCATGCTTATTATAATGACATTGACAGTGTCCAGCGTTGTGACCATTATGTTCAATGTATATGTTTGGCGTCCTGTGGTTCGTTTCTAGATAATAGGCCTATATTGCTGTGTTATCAAATTTGTTGTAAACTTCTACAAGGAATCGTTCATCATTTTAGTTTGTAAAAGCTATTCCTTTTGTGCTTATCATGGCTAAAAATGAAACGTATAATTTTTAACTGTGTTGTCCTTTTTGGTCGAAATTCATAACGGCTACAGCATAAAATACGGTTTTTATAGCCTATACATGTAGTGCTAACTTAGCGCCAAAATCATGCTATTAATTCCTCAAAACGCAGCTTAATGCGCTAAGTCATTACAATTATGAAGTGTTTTTAAGAGTTTGCAAGATATTACATTGCACTTTGCAAAAAAATGCACTTAGAGGTTTTTAATGTGTCTTGTTCCATCCCCAAACAACAGCAAAGGGAATTGTATTCGTCTCCCGGTTTTTACCCATCGCTAAAAATAGCAACTGACAGCTGTTGTGGTTCGATGCCAAAGAAAAGAGCTTTTCTTTGGGGTTGAAATTGGCATTGAAAGTACGGTTGGTCTAGCGTGTTGCTTGGTTTACCATGCGAGTGGGTCTTTTCAGGCTTTTTTTTAAAATTCGCCACGTTGAACACGCTCACCAACCGCAGCGATGAAATGCCAAAAAGGTGAAGCTTGAAGAATAGCTGCACCTGGGCCCAAAACCATTTTCGATTTTCAAAAGATGATCGCATTTTGAGCTGTAAACAACTTGCCTGGAATTGCGAAATCACAGTGCAAAATTCTGAAATGTATTTTTTTTTTCACTCGCAGCGCTTAAATTTCAACTTTCAAGATGTGTTTTAAACGGAAATTGAAATTTTAATGCGATTGGGGAGTTGAAAACCGTACTTTTCAAACTTTGAGCGAAATGCAATTCTTCTCATCTTTTGTGTTATTTAATTCTATACGCCGATTCGCGTTTGAAAGAAAACGATATCAGGCCTATACAGTAACTAGACTTTTAACCAAAAGTGCTCGGCTAGCTTGCTTCAATTCACGAGAAAGGGAGAAACCCGCCACTACTTGCCTTGTACTATAATATTAGGGCCAGCTTAAACACTTTTTACTAATTAAGTGTAACGCACCTTCACCAATCCTCACCTCATAAAACAATCATCCCCAGGGCACCCCATCAATTTAAAACAAAAAAACAAAAAAAACCAAATGAATTAAAGTAACCTAGCGCATTATTATTTTAAAAAAGGTTTGGATTAAAGATCGTTCTGGTACTAAATACCTCGTGAAATTCCGTCTGGTTTGCTGTCATTTGCTACGAGAAATCTAGAAATATATGTGATTTGAAACGATAATTGAGTTTTATATTGAAGAAAATCATGTTAATGATCAAAAGGCTGCCCATGGTTTTTCACTGTTTTCTCGAAAGTGTATAATCATGATCCACACAGCTGAAACTTCAACATATTATAGGTTTTGGATTGGATTTTATATTTCTTGGATTTTTGAGTGACATTATTGGAAACGGAAGAAATGCATGCAAAGCAAATGACCCGGCTGTTAAGGAGTTTTAAAAAATCTATATAAATTTGCTCTTTAGTATAAGCAACAACTATAGGTGACCATATTGAGTGTTCCTTGCTGGTTTATTACTTCAGCCTATATAAGCGCGCGGTACCTCACCTTAGGGTTCACCAGGTACGGCGCTAACGCCCGTCTGTAACTTGGGCTGTCTGGAATCTTTCTTAACGACAAGTTAACCAAACTGCACAGGAACAGGAAGCCTGCTCATTATGGACCGGTGCAGCAGCATCCTTATCTGTTCGAAATCTGCCACCTTGGAGGGGTCAAGACGGTGCCAGGCACTGGTCCACGGTCCTATAATAAATAGAGTATCAAATTATGAATCAAAAGGAATTTACTATGTACTTTGAAATAAAGCTGTTGGGATCTCGGCAATGACGAGGGTGAGGCAAGCCACAAAGTAACGGCTTAATTAAGGACGCAAATGCATCGGCATCGAGGGATCAGCAATTTGAAAGCTTTAGCGGGGAGACGCCTACAGTCCCCCGTAGCATATCCGCCAGAAATCCCAAGGCTTAGGTGGGTAGAGTCGGACTTATATCCCCACAGAGCCCTTATCTGTTCCTTCCATGCCGTGAAAGGTGCCCTGAAATGGGCTGGGAGCCCCCGAAATCGAATTTCCTCTCTCGGTAAAGTGGTCAAGCGGAACAGTTCCTCTTCTGAGGGGGCCTGGGCCGAATTATGAAACGGGATGTCGAGAAATCTGATTTGTACGCCAGATGGATCACGCAAAGTACATGCAGGTGGGTTGGCTTATGGGGATTTATCCAGGTAGAGCCGTGGGATTTCCAGTTGACATGGCTTTTTTTGGGGGGGGGGAGGGGGGACTCTTAGAGATCTTGGAATGAGGAAGCCAAAGCTTTGTGGCTGATGGAGAGAGGATCGAACTTGTCTTCGAAGTCTCGTCTTCCACAGTCCACTAGAAATGTCTCGGAGAAGGCTGGACTCGGTGTTGTCTCCGCCCACACTCTGTGGGAGCACAATGCAAAATGCATATTAGTCATCAGGGAAATGTCCTCATCCCGCCATCGTCTCCCATGACCACGCCCACAATTAAGTTGCTGTTATGCATGGATGACATTGCAAAAAAAATCAAAGAAACAATAGTGGACAAACTAGAACAGGTTCCGTTTTCATAATTCACGGCCTCTCTGTCTTGTGATAATACCTTTATAGAAATGAAAAGCATTTCAGAAGTGACACTTATAGAGCAAAAATACATTATTCCATACACTAATTAAAAACAACAACAAAACTTGCGCAAAGCTGATTTACTTGCTGTAGGTCTATCGCCTCATCTATCGCTGTAGATCTATCGCATTTTAACCTTTTTCAGAATGTCACTATTTGCTAACCGTTATTTATGAAATTGTGCCATGACAAAACGCAGGCTTCTATGAAACTTCGTTTCAAGTGGAAAAGAAGACCATTTTCTCTTGTTAGTTCGACCTTTTTTTATCTACCTACAAAGGCGGCTGGTGTTGCACGACAATTCCTGACCCGCATGACTGCAATCTTTTGCTGTGGGAGTGAAATACCTGCAAAAAAATTAACTTCCGCCGGAGCAAACCAAACAATATGACAATAAATCGTCTTTATATTACGACTGATATAGCTTTTTTATGAGTGGGAGGGTTTTTCCTCTCCTTGAAACAGTCAATACAACACAAAATTAACAATAACTGAAAAAAAGTTCATGGGGCGGATTTCTAAAGAATATGCCTTTTCATCTTACCTTCATGTGTTCAATTTGCATTACAATATTAGTTTAGGTGTGATTGATCATTATTTATACCATTTCTTGTATATGTTGAATCGTCATATATATTTACGCTGTCGACTCTTGGTTCTTACTCTGTATAGGCGGCCCTTCTGTTACTTCCTCAAATGATGTAGCTCAAAAATCTCCAGTGATTTGTAATGAAAATGAACACCAAACCATCTTGGCTGTCGGCTCTTTTTTCCCCCAATCGTTCAGAAGCAGAAACCGAAATGTACGCCTCCAACTGCTGCCCTGAAAGGTTTTTCAAATAGCATCTGTATCAAGGGGAAGAAAAAAAATCTTAAATCCTTAAAAGTAAGATTATGATAACGAACATTATCCACAGTCAGCCGCTGACTAACTTTATGATACTAGTAAAATGGGGCCAAATATAATAAATAGAATGCTAAAATTCCTAAATGTATTCTCAAATTGCCTTATAATGTAGGAGAAAGCTTCGCAAATTTCAAAATTTTCTGGGGACATGCCCAAGACTCGCCTAGCAGGGCGTGCATCCGGCACGCCTTCGATCCTTCCTTCATATATCAACCCCAACACCCCCACCCCCTGTTTCCTGATATAGATCCGCCCCGTGACTAGGCATAATGCTGACAAGTCTTTTTCTTCAACCTGACTGCGGGCTTGATATTTTATGAAATGGTTCCCTGTTATTTTGTTACCAATCGAACAAAAACATTCTTTATCGAACAAAATCGAACAAAAACATTCTTTAACTTCTCAACTTCTTGTAATAATATGAACAGAGAA
>JASAOE010000555.1:0-14544 GCA_029964075.1 Patiria pectinifera
TTTTTGGCCAAAAAATCCAACTTCACAAAATAAAGTCAAATGTTCACACAAGGTGGGTAGATGCCAGAAATGAATAACCAAGAGATTTCAGCCCACTACAGTCAGGATTTGGGCAGAAAACAAGCATTTCAGTTTTTTTAGCAAAAATGGTCCAAATCTGAAAAGTTTTCCATATCAGCGGTCATCAAAAATACTGATTTTTGGCCAAAAAATCCAACTTCCCGAAACTAAGTCAAATGTTTACACAAGGTGGGTAGATGCCAGAAATGAATCCCCAAGAGATTTCAGCCCACTACAGTCAGGATTCGGGCAGAAAACAAACATTTTAGTTTTTTAGCAAAAATGGTCCAAATCTGAAAAGTTTTCCATATCCGCGGTCATCAAAAATACTGATTTTTGAGCCAAAAAATCCAACTTCACGAAACTAAGTCAAATGTTCACACAAGGTGGGTAGATGCCAGATATGAATCCCCAAGAGATTTCAGCCCACTACAGTCAGGATTCGGGCACAAAACAAACATTTTAGTTTTTTAGCCAAAATGGTCCAAATCTGAAAAGTTTTCCATATCCGCGGTCATCAAAAATACTGATTTTTGGCCAAAAAATCCAACTTCACGAAGTTAAGTAAAATGTTCACACAAGGTGGGTAGATGCCAGAAATGAATCCCCAAGAGATTTCAGCCCACTACAGTCAGGATTCGGGCAGAAATCAAACATTTCAGTTTTTTAGCAAAAATGGTCCAAATCTGCAAAGTTTTCCATATCCGCGGTCATCAAAAATACTGATTTTTGCCCAAAAAATCCAACTTCACGAAATTAAGTCAAATGTTCACAAAAGGTGGCTAGATGCCAGAAATGAATCCCCAAGAGATTTCAGCCCACTACAGTCAGGATTCGGGCAGAAAACAAACATTTTAGTTTTTTAGCAAAAATGGTCCAAATCTGAAAAGTTTTCCATATCCGCGGTCATCAAAAATACTGATTTTTGAGCCAAAAAATCCAACTTCACGAAACTAAGTCAAATGTTCACACAAGGTGGGTAGATGCCAGATATGAATCCCCAAGAGATTTCAGCCCACTACAGTCAGGATTCGGGCAGAAAACAAACATTTTAGTTTTTTAGCCAAAATGGTCCAAATCTGAAAAGTTTTCCATATCCGCGGTCATCAAAAATACTGATTTTTGGCCAAAAAATCCAACTTCACGAAATTAAGTCAAATGTTCACAAAAGGTGGCTAGATGCCAGAAATGAATCCCCAAGAGATTTCAGCCCACTACAGTCAGGATTCGGGCAGAAAACAAACATTTCAGTTTTTTTACAAAAATGGTTCGAATCTGAAAAGTTTTCCATATCCGAGGTCATCAAAAATACTGATTTTTGGCCAAAAAATCCAACTTCACGAAAGTAAGTCAAATGTTCACACAAGGTGGGTAAATGCGAGAAATGAATCCCCAAGAGATTTCAGCCCACTACAGTCAGGATTCGGGCAGCAAACAAACATTTCAGTTTTTTACCACAAATCGTTCAAATCTGAAAAGTTTCCATATCCGCGGTCATCAAAAATACTGATTTTTGGCCATAAAAACCCTCTTCACGAAACTAAGTCAAATGTTCACACAAGGTGAAGAGATGCCAGAAATGAATCCCCAAGAGATTTCAGCCCACTACAGTCAGGATCCGGGCAGAAAACAAACATTTCAGTTTTTTAGCAAAAATGGTCCAAATCTGAAAAGTTTTCCATATCCGCGGTCATCAAAAATACTGATTTTGGGCCAAAAAATCCAACTTCACGAAACTAAGTCAAATGTTCACACAAGGTGGGTACAGGCCAGAAATGAATCCCCTGAAGATTTCGGCTCACTACAGTCAGGATCCGGGCAGAAAACAAACATTTCAGTTTTTTAGCAAAAATGGTCCAAATCTGAAAAGTTTTCCATATCCGCGGTCATCAAAAATACTGATTTTTGGCCAAAAAATCCAACTTCACGAAACTAAGTCAAATGTTCACACAAGGTGGGTAGATGCCAGAAATGAATCCCCAAGAGATTTTAGGGCACTCCAGTCAGGATTCAGGGAAAAAACAAACATTTCAGTTTTTGGCCAATGCCCCAAATATAAAAAGTTTTCCACATCCGTGGTCATCAAAAATACTCATTTTTTACCCAAAAATCCAACTTCACGAAATTAAGTCAAATGTTCACACAAGGTGGGTAGATGCCAGAAATAAATCCCCAAGAGATTTCAGCCCACTACAGTCAGGATTTGAGCACAAAACAAACATTTTAGTTTTTTAGCCAAAATGTCAAAATCTGAAAAGTTGTCCATATCCGCGGTCATCAAAAATACTGATTTTTGACCAAAAAATCCAACTTCACGAAACTAAGTCAAATGTTCACACAAGGTGGGTAGATGCCAGAAATGAATCCCCAAGAGATTTCAGCCCACTACAGTCAGGATTAGGGCAGAAAACACACATTTCAGGTTTTTAGCAAAAATGGTACTAATCTGAAAAGTTTTCCATATCCGCGGTCATCAAAAATACTGATTTTTGGCCAAAAAATCCAACTTCACGAAACTAAGTCAAATGTTCACACAAGGTGGGTAGATGCCAGAAATGAATCCCCAAGAGATTTCAGCCCACTACAGTCAGGATTAGGGCAGAAAACACACATTTCAGGTTTTTAGCAAAAATGGTACTAATCTGAAAAGTTTTCCATATCCGCGGTCATCAAAAATACTGATTTTTGGCCAAAAAATCCAACTTCACGAAACTAAGTCAAATGTTCACACAAGGTGGGTAGATGCCAGAAATAAATCCCCAAGAGATTTCAGCCCACTACAGTCAGGATTCGAGCACAAAACAAACATTTTAGTTTTTTAGCCAAAATGTCAAAATCTGAAAAGTTTTCCATATCCGCGGTCATCAAAAATACTGAGTTTTGGCCAAAAAATCCAACTTCACGAAACTAAGTCAAATGTTCACACAAGGTGGGTAGATGCCAGAAATGAATCACCAAGAGATTTCAGCCCACTACAGTCAGGATTCGGGCAGAAAACAAACATTTCAGTTTTTTAGCAAAAATGGTACAAATCTGAAAAGTTTTCCATATCCGCGGTCATCAAAAATACTGATTTTTGGCCAAAAAATCCAACTTCACGAAACTAAGTCAAATGTTCACACAAGGTGGGTAGATGCCAGAAATGAATCCCCAAGAGATTTCAGCCCACTACAGTCAGGATTCGGGCAGAAAACACACATTTCAGTTTTTTAGCAAAAATGGTACTAATCTGAAAAGTTTTCCATATCCGCGGTCATCAAAAATACTGATTTTTGGCCAAAAAATCCAACTTCACGAAACTAAGTCAAATGTTCACACAAGGTGGGTAGATGCCAGAAATGAATCCCCAAGAGATTTCTGCCCACCACAGTCAGGATTCGGGCAGAAAACAAACATTTCAGTTTTTTAGCCAAAATAGTCCAAATCTGAGAAGTTTTCCATATCCGCGGTCATCAAAAATACCGATTTTTGGCCAAAAAATCCAACTGCACGAAACTAAGTCAAATGTTCACACAAGGTGGGTAGATGCCAGAAATGAATCCCCAAGAGATTTCAGCCCACTACAGTCAGGATTCGGGCAGAAAACAAACATTTCAGTTTTTTAGCAAAAATGGTCCAAATCTGAAAAGTTTTCCATATCCGCGGTCATCAAAAATACTGATTTTTGGCCAAAAAATCCAACTTCACGAAACTAAGTCAAATGTTCACACAAGGTGGGTAGATGCCAGAAATGAATCCCCAAGAGATTTCAGCCCACTACAGTCAGGATTAGGGCAGAAAACACACATTTCAGGTTTTTAGCAAAAATGGTACTAATCTGAAAAGTTTTCCATATCCGCGGTCATCAAAAATACTGATTTTTGGCCAAAAAATCCAACTTCACGAAACTAAGTCAAATGTTCACACAAGGTGGGTAGATGCCAGAAATGAATCCCCAAGAGATTTCAGCCCACTACAGTCAGGATTCGGGCAGAAAACAAACATTTCAGTTTTTTAGCAAAAATGGTACAAATCTGAAAAGTTTTCCATATCCGCGGTCATCAAAAATACTCACTTTTGGCCGGAAAATCCAACTTCACGAAACTAAGTCAAATGTTCACACAAGGTGGGTAGATGCCAGAAATGAATCCCCAAGAGATTTCAGCCCACTACAGTCAGGATTAGGGCAGAAAACACACATTTCAGTTTTTTAGCAAAAATGGTACTAATCTGAAAAGTTTTCCATATCCGCGGTCATCAAAAATACTGATTTTTGGCCAAAAAATCCAACTTCACGAAACTAAGTCAAATGTTCACACAAGGTGGGTAGATGCCAGAAATGAATCCCCAAGAGATTTCAGCCCACTACAGTCAGGATTCGGGCAGAAAACAAACATTTCAGTTTTTAGCCAAAATGGTCCAAATCTGAAAAGTTTTCCATATCCGCGGTCATCAAAAATACTGATTTTTGGCCAAAAAATCCAACTTCACGAAACTAAGTCAAATGTTCACACAAGGTGGGTAGATGCCAGAAATGAATCCCCAAGAGATTTCAGCCCACTACAGTCAGGATTCGGGCAGAAAACAAACATTTCAGTTTTTTAGCCAAAATGGTCCAAATCTGAAAAGTTTTCCATATCCGCGGTCATCAAAAATACTGATTTTTGGCCAAAAAATCCAACTTCACGAAACTAAGTCAAATGTTCACACAAGGTGGGTAGATGCCAGAAATGAATCCCCAAGAGATTTCAGCCCACTACAGTCAGGATTCGGGCAGAAAACAAACATTTCAGTTTTTTAGCAAAATTGTCCAAATCTGAAAAGTTTTCCATATCCGCGGTCATCAAAAATACTGATTTTTGGCCAAAAAATCCAACTTCACGAAACTAAGTCAAATGTTCACACAAGGTGGGTAGATGCCAGAAATGAATCCCCAAGAGATTTCAGCCCACTACAGTCAGGATTAGGGCAGAAAACACACATTTCAGGTTTTTAGCAAAAATGGTACTAATCTGAAAAGTTTTCCATATCCGCGGTCATCAAAAATACTGATTTTTGGCCAAAAAATCCAACTTCACGAAACTAAGTCAAATGTTCACACAAGGTGGGTAGATGCCAGAAATGAATCCCCAAGAGATTTCAGCCCACTACAGTCAGGATTCGGGCAGAAAACAAACATTTCAGGTTTTTAGCAAAAATGGTCCAAATCTGAAAAGTTTTCCATATCCGCGGTCATCAAAAATACTGATTTTTGGCCAAAAAATCCAACTTCACGAAACTAAGTCAAATGTTCACACAAGGTGGGTAGATGCCAGAAATGAATCCCCAAGAGATTTCAGCCCACTACAGTCAGGATTCGGGCAGAAAACAAACATTTCAGTTTTTTAGCCAAAATGGTCCAAATCTGAAAAGTTTTCCATATCCGCGGTCATCAAAAATACTGATTTTTGGCCAAAAAATCCAACTTCACGAAACTAAGTCAAATGTTCACACAAGGTGGGTAGATGCCAGAAATGAATCCCCAAGAGATTTCAGCCCACTACAGTCAGGATTCGGGCAGAAAACAAACATTTCAGTTTTTTAGCAAAAATGGTCCAAATCTGAAAAGTTTTCCATATCCGCGGTCATCAAAAATACTGATTTTGGCCAAAAAATCCAACTTCACGAAATTAAGTCAAATGTTCACACAAGGTGGGTAGATGCCAGAAATGAATCCCCAAGAGATTTCAGCCCACCACAGTCATGATTCGGGCAGAAAACAAACATTTCAGTTTTTTAGCCAAAATGGTCCAAATCTGAAAAGTTTTCCATATCCGCGGTCATCAAAAATACTGATTTTTGGCCAAAAAATCCAACTTCACGAAACTAAGTCAAATGTTCACACAAGGTGGGTAGATGCCAGAAATGAATCCCCAAGAGATTTCAGCCCACTACAGTCAGGATTCGGGCAGAAAACAAACATTTCAGTTTTTTAGCCAAAATGGTACCAATCTGAAAAGTTTTCCATATCCGCGGTCATCAAAAATACTCATTTTTGGCCGGAAAATCCAACTTCACGAAACTAAGTCAAATGTTCACACAAGGTGGGTAGATGCCAGAAATGAATCCCCAAGAGATTTCAGCCCACTACAGTCAGGATTCGGGCAGAAAACAAACATTTCAGTTTTTTAGCCAAAATGGTCCAAATCTGAAAAGTTTTCCATATCCGCGGTCATCAAAAATACTGATTTTTGGCCAAAAAATCCAACTTCACGAAACTAAGTCAAATGTTCACACAAGGTGGGTAGATGCCAGAAATGAATCCCCAAGAGATTTCAGCCCACTACAGTCAGGATTCGGGCAGAAAACAAACATTTTAGGTTTTTAGCCAAAATGGTCCAAATCTGAAAAGTTTTCCATATCCGCGGTCATCAAAAATACTGATTTTTGGCCAAAAAATCCAACTTCACGAAACTAAGTCAAATGTTCACACAAGGTGGGTAGATGCCAGAAATGAATCCCCAAGAGATTTCAGCCCACTACAGTCAGGATTCGGGCAGAAAACAAACATTTCAGTTTTTTAGCCAAAATGGTCCAAATCTGAAAAGTTTTCCATATCCGCGGTCATCAAAAATACTGATTTTTGGCCAAAAAATCCAACTTCACGAAACTAAGTCAAATGTTCACACAAGGTGGGTAGATGCCAGAAATGAATCCCCAAGAGATTTCAGCCCACTACAGTCAGGATTCGGGCAGAAAACAAACATTTCAGTTTTTTAGCCGAAATGGTCCAAATCTGAAAAGTTTTCCATATCCGCGGTCATCAAAAATACTGATTTTGGCCAAAAAATCCAACTTCACGAAATTAAGTCAAATGTTCACACAAGGTGGGTAGATGCCAGAAATGAATCCCCAAGAGATTTCAGCCCACCACAGTCATGATTCGGGCAGAAAACAAACATTTCAGTTTTTTAGCCAAAATGGTCCAAATCTGAAAAGTTTTCCATATCCGCGGTCATCAAAAATACTGATTTTTGGCCAAAAAATCCAACTTCACGAAACTAAGTCAAATGTTCACACAAGGTGGGGAGATGCCAGAAATGAATCCCCAAGAGATTTCAGCCCACTACAGTCAGGATTCGGGCAGAAAACACACATTTCAGTTTTTTTAGCCAAAATGGTACCAATCTGAAAAGTTTTCCATATCCGCGGTCATCAAAAATACTGATTTTTGGCCAAAAAATCCAACTTCATGAAACTAAGTCAAATGTTCACACAAGGTGGGTAGATGCCAGAAATGAATCCCCAAGAGATTTCAGCCCACTACAGTCAGGATTCGGGCACAAAACAAACATTTTAGTTTTTTAGCCAAAATGGTCCAAATCTGAAAAGTTTTCCATATCCGCGGTCATCAAAAATACTGATTTTTGGCCAAAAAATCCAACTTCACGAAACTAAGTCAAATGTTCACACAAGGTGGGTAGATGCCAGAAATGAATCCCCAAGAGATTTCAGCCCACTACAGTCAGGATTTGGGCAGAAAACAAACATTTCAGTTTTTTAGACAAAATGGTACCAATCTGAAAAGTTTTCCATATCCGCGGTCATCAAAAATACTGATTTTTGGCCAAAAAATCCAACTTCACGAAACTAAGTCAAATGTTCACACAAGGTGGGTAGATGCCAGAAATGAATCCCCAAGAGATTTCAGCCCACTACAGTCAGGATTCGGGCAGAAAACAAACATTTCAGTTTTTTAGCCAAAATGGTCCAAATCTGAAAAGTTTTCCATATCCGCGGTCATCAAAAATACTGATTTTTGGCCGGAAAATCCAACTTCACGAAATTAAGTCAAATGTTCACACAAGGTGGGTAGATGCCAGAAATGAATCCCCAAGAGATTTCTGCCCACCACAGTCAGGATTCGGGCAGAAAACAAACATTTCAGTTTTTTAGCCCAAATAGTCCAAATCTGAAAAGTTTTCCATATCCGCGGTCATCAAAAATACTGATTTTTGGCCAAAAAATCCAACTTCACGAAACTAAGTCAAATGTTCACACAAGGTGGGTAGATGCCAGAAATGAATCCCCAAGAGATTTCAGCCCACCACAGTCATGATTCGGGCAGAAAACAAACATTTTAGTTTTTTAGCCAAAATGGTCCAAATCTGAAAAGTAAAATACCGATTTTTAGCCAAAAAATCCAACTTCACGAAACTAAGTCAAATGTTCACACAAGGTGGGTAGATGCCAGAAATGAATCCCCAAGAGATTTCAGCCCACTACAGTCAGGATTCGGGCATAAAACAAACATTTTTGTTTTTTAGCCAAAATGGTCCAAATCTGAAAAGTTTTCCATATCCGCGGTCATCAAAAATACTGATTTTTGGCCAAAAAATCCAACTTCACGAAATTAAGTCAAATGTTCACACAAGGTGGGTAGATGCCAGAAATAAATCCCCAAGAGATTTCAGCCCACTACAGTCAGGATTTGAGCACAAAACAAACATTTTAGTTTTTTAGCCAAAATGTCAAAATCTGAAAAGTTTTCCATATCCGCGGTCATCAAAAATACTGATTTTTGGCCAAAAAATCCAACTTCACGAAACTAAGTCAAATGTTCACACAAGGTGGGTAGATGCCAGAAATGAATCCCCAAGAGATTTCAGCCCACTACAGTCAGGATTCGGGCAGAAAACAAACATTTCAGTTTTTTAGCAAAAATGGTCCAAATCTGAAAAGTTTTCCATATCCGCGGTCATCAAAAATACTGATTTTTGGCCAAAAAATCCAACTTCACGAAACTAAGTCAAATGTTCACACAA
This sequence comes from Patiria pectinifera, assembly GCA_029964075.1. Classification (NCBI taxonomy): domain Eukaryota; kingdom Metazoa; phylum Echinodermata; class Asteroidea; order Valvatida; family Asterinidae; genus Patiria; species Patiria pectinifera. Next base: position 8,844 of record JASAOE010000555.1, read on the forward strand.
GGTGGGTAGATGCCAGAAATGAATCCCCAAGAGATTTCAGCCCACTACAGTCAGGATTCGGGCAGAAAACAAACATTTCAGTTTTTTAGCCAAAATGGTCCAAATCTGAAAAGTTTTCCATATCCGCGGTCATCAAAAATACTGATTTTTGGCCAAAAAATCCAACTTCACGAAACTAAGTCAAATGTTCACACAAGGTGGGTAGATGCCAGAAATGAATCCCCAAGAGATTTCAGCCCACTACAGTCAGGATTCGGGCAGAAAACAAACATTTCAGTTTTTTAGCCAAAATGGTCCAAATCTGAAAAGTTTTCCATATCCGCGGTCATCAAAAATACTGATTTTTGGCCAAAAAATCCAACTTCACGAAACTAAGTCAAATGTTCACACAAGGTGGGTAGATGCCAGAAATGAATCCCCAAGAGATTTCAGCCCACTACAGTCAGGATTCGGGCAGAAAACAAACATTTCAATTTTTAGCCAAAATGGTCCAAATCTGAAAAGTTTTCCATATCCGCGGTCATCAAAAATACTGATTTTTGGCCAAAAAATCCAACTTCACGAAACTAAGTCAAATGTTCACACAAGGTGGGTAGATGCCAGAAATGAATCCCCAAGAGATTTCAGCCCACTACAGTCAGGATTCGGGCAGAAAACAAACATTTCAGTTTTTTAGCCAAAATGGTCCAAATCTGAAAAGTTTTCCATATCCGCGGTCATCAAAAATACTGATTTTTGGCCAAAAAATCCAACTTCACGAAACTAAGTCAAATGTTCACACAAGGTGGGTAGATGCCAGAAATGAATCCCCAAGAGATTTCAGCCCACTACAGTCAGGATTCGGGCAGAAAATAAACATTTCAGTTTTCGGCCGAAATAGCCCAAATCTGAAAAGTTTTCCATATCCGCGGTCATCAAAAATACTGATTTTTGGCCAAAAAATCCAACTTCACGAAACTAAGTCAAATGTTCACACAAGGTGGGTAGATGCCAGAAATGAATCCCCAAGAGATTTCAGCCCACTACAGTCAGGATTCGGGCAGAAAACAAACATTTCAGTTTTTTAGCCGAAATTGTCCAAATCTGAAAAGTTTTCCATATCCGCGGTCATCAAAAATACTGATTTTTGGCCAAAAAATCCAACTTCACGAAACTAAGTCAAATGTTCACACAAGGTGGGTAGATGCCAGAAATGAATCCCCAAGAGATTTCAGCCCACCACAGTCAGGATTCGGGCAGAAAACAAACATTTCAGTTTTTTAGCCAAAATGGTCCAAATCTGAAAAGTTTTCCATATCCGCGGTCATCAAAAATACTGATTTTTGGCCAAAAAATCCAACTTCACGAAATTAAGTCAAATGTTCACACAAGGTGGGTAGATGCCAGAAATAAATCCCCAAGAGATTTCAGCCCACTACAGTCAGGATTTGAGCACAAAACAAACATTTTAGTTTTTTAGCCAAAATGTCAAAATCTGAAAAGTTTTCCATATCCGCGGTCATCAAAAATACTGATTTTTGGCCAAAAAATCCAACTTCACGAAACTAAGTCAAATGTTCACACAAGGTGGGTAGATGCCAGAAATGAATCCCCAAGAGATTTCAGCCCACTACAGTCAGGATTCGGGCAGAAAACAAACATTTCAGTTTTTTAGCCAAAATGGTCCAAATCTGAAAAGTTTTCCATATCCGCGGTCATCAAAAATACTGATTTTTGGCCAAAAAATCCAACTTCACGAAACTAAGTCAAATGTTCACACAAGGTGGATAGATGCCAGAAATGAATCACCAAGAGATTTCAGCCCACTACAGTCAGGATTCGGGCAGAAAACAAACATTTCAGTTTTTAGCCAAAATGGTCCAAATCTGAAAAGTTTTCCATATCCGCATTCATCAAAAATACTCATTTTTGGTCCAAAATCCAACTGCACGAAACTAAGTCAAATGTTCACACAAGGTGGGTAGATGCCAGAAATGAATCCCAACGAGATTTCAGACAAATAAACTCAGGATTAGGGCAGAACACAAACATTTTAGTTTTTTAGCCAAAATGTCAAAATCTGAAAAGTTTTCCATATCCGCGGTCATCAAAAATACTGATTTTTGGCCAAAAAATCCAACTTCACGAAACTAAGTCAAATGTTCACACAAGGTGGGTAGATGCCAGAAATGAATCCCCAAGAGATTTCAGCCCACTACAGTCAGGATTCGGGCAGAAAACAAACATTTCAGTTTTTTAGCCGAAATTGTCCAAATCTGAAAAGTTGTCCATATCCGCGGTCATCAAAAATACTGATTTTTGGCCAAAAATCCAACTTCACGAAACTAAGTCAAATGTTCACACAAGGTGGGTAGATGCCAGAAATGAATCCCCAAGAGATTTCAGCCCACCACAGTCAGGATTCGGGCAGAAAACAAACATTTCAGTTTTTTAGCCAAAATGGTCCAAATCTGAAAAGTTTTCCATATCCGCGGTCATCAAAAATACTGATTTTTGGCCAAAAATCCAACTTCACGAAACTAAGTCAAATGTTCACACAAGGTGGGTAGATGCCAGAAATGAATCCCCAAGAGATTTCAGCCCACTACAGTCAGGATTCGGGCAGAAAACAAACATTTCAGTTTTCAGCCGAAATAGCCCAAATCTGAAAAGTTTTCCATATCCGCGGTCATCAAAAATACTGATTTTTGGCCAAAAAATCCAACTTCACGAAACTAAGTCAAATGTTCACACAAGGTGGGTAGATGCCAGAAATGAATCACCAAGAGATTTCAGCCCACTACAGTCAGGATTCGGGCAGAAAACAAACATTTCAATTTTTTAGCCAAAATGGTCCAAATCTGAAAAGTTTTCCATATCCGCGGTCATCAAAAATACTGATTTTTGGCCAAAAAATCCAACTTCACGAAACTAAGTCAAATGTTCACACAAGGTGGGTAGATGCCAGAAATGAATCCCCAAGAGATTTCAGCCCACTACAGTCAGGATTCGGGCAGAAAACAAACATTTCAGTGTTTTAGCAAAAATGGTCCAAATCTGAAAAGTTTTCCATATCCGCGGTCATCAAAAATACTGATTTTTGGCCAAAAAATCCAACTTCACGAAACTAAGTCAAATGTTCACACAAGGTGGGTAGATGCCAGAAATGAATCCCCAAGAGATTTCAGCCCACTACAGTCAGGATTCGGGCAGAAAACAAACATTTCAGTTTTTAGCAAAATGGTCCAAATCTGAAAAGTTGTCCATATCCGCGGTCATCAAAAATACTGATTTTTGGCCAAAAATCCAACTTCACGAAACTAAGTCAAATGTTCACACAAGGTGGGTAGATGCCAGAAATGAATCCCCAAGAGATTTCAGCCCACTACAGTCAGGATTAGGGCAGAAAACACACATTTCAGGTTTTTAGCAAAAATGGTACTAATCTGAAAAGTTTTCCATATCCGCGGTCATCAAAAATACTGATTTTTGGCCAAAAATCCAACTTCACGAAACTAAGTCAAATGTTCACACAAGCTGTGTAGATGCCAGAAATAAATCACCAAGAGATTTCAGCCCACTACAGGAAGGATTAGGGAAGAAAACAAAAATTTCAATTTTTTTGACAAAATGGTCCAACTCTGAAAAGTTTTCCAGATACGCGGTCATCAAAACTAATGATTTTTGGAAACAAAATCCAAATTCCCCAAACTCAGTCAAATGTTCACACACGGTGGGTAGATGAGAGAAATGAATCACCAAGAGATTCCAGCCCACTACAGTCAGGATTCGGGCAGAAAACAAACATTTCAGTTTTTAGCAAAATGGTCCAAATCTGAAAAGTTTTCCATATCCGCGGTCATCAAAAATACTGATTTTTGGCCAAAAAATCCAACTTCACGAAACTAAGTCAAATGTTCACACAAGGTGGGTAGATGCCAGAAATGAATCCCCAAGAGATTTCAGCCCACTACAGTCAGGATTCGGGCAGAAAACAAACATTTCAGTTTTTTACCCAAATGGTCCAAATCTGAAAAGTTTTCCATATCCGCGGTCATCAAAAATACTGATTTTTGGCCAAAAAATCCAACTTCACGAAACTAAGTCAAATGTTCACACAAGGTGGGTAGATGCCAGAAATGAATCCCCAAGAGATTTCAGCCCACTACAGTCAGGATTCGGGCAGAAAACAAACATTTCAGTTTTTTAGCAAAAATGGTCCAAATCTGAAAAGTTTTCCATATCCGCGGTCATCAAAAATACTGATTTTTGGCCAAAAAATCCAACTTCACGAAACTAAGTCAAATGTTCACACAAGGTGGGTAGATGCCAGAAATGAATCCCCAAGAGATTTCAGCCCACTACAGTCAGGATTCGGGCAGAAAACAAACATTTCAGTTTTTAGCAAAATGGTCCAAATCTGAAAAGTTTTCCATATCCGCGGTCATCAAAAATACTGATTTTTGGCCAAAAAATCCAACTTCACGAAACTAAGTCAAATGTTCACACAAGGTGGGTAGATGCCAGAAATGAATCCCCAAGAGATTTCAGCCCACTACAGTCAGGATTCGGGCAGAAAACAAACATTTCAGTTTTTTAGCAAAAATGGTACAAATCTGAAAAGTTTTCCATATCCGCGGTCATCAAAAATACTGATTTTTGGCCAAAAAATCCAACTTCACGAAACTAAGTCAAATGTTCACACAAGGTGGGTAGATGCCAGAAATGAATCCCCAAGAGATTTCAGCCCACTACAGTCAGGATTAGGGCAGAAAACACACATTTCAGGTTTTTAGCAAAAATGGTACTAATCTGAAAAGTTTTCCATATCCGCGGTCATCAAAAATACTGATTTTTGGCCAAAAATCCAACTTCACGAAACTAAGTCAAATGTTCACACAAGGTGGGTAGATGCCAGAAATGAATCCCCAAGAGATTTCAGCCCACTACAGTCAGGATTAGGGCAGAAAACACACATTTCAGTTTTTTAGCAAAAATGGTACTAATCTGAAAAGTTTTCCATATCCGCGGTCATCAAAAATACTGATTTTTGGCCAAAAAATCCAACTTCACGAAACTAAGTCAAATGTTCACACAAGGTGGGTAGATGCCAGAAATGAATCCCCAAGAGATTTCAGCCCACTACAGTCAGGATTAGGGCAGAAAACACACATTTCAGGTTTTTAGCAAAAATGGTACTAATCTGAAAAGTTTTCCATATCCGCGGTCATCAAAAATACCGATTTTTGGCCAAAAAATCCAACTGCACGAAACTAAGTCAAATGTTCACACAAGGTGGGTAGATGCCAGGAATGAATCTCCAAGAGATTTCAGCCCACTACAGTCAGGATTCGGGCAGAAAACACACATTTCAGTTTTTTAGCAAAAATGGTCCAAATCTGAAAAGTTTTCCATATCCGCGGTCATTAAAAATACTGATTTTTGGCCAAAAATCCAACTGCACGAAACTAAGTCAAATGTTCACACAAGGTGGGTAGATGCCAGAAATGAATCCCCAAGAGATTTCAGCCCACTACAGTCAGGATTCGGGCAGAAAACACACATTTCAGTTTTTTAGCAAAAATGGTACTAATCTGAAAAGTTTTCCATATCCGCGGTCATCAAAAATACTGATTTTTGGCCAAAAAATCCAACTTCACGAAACTAAGTCAAATGTTCACACAAGGTGGGTAGATGCCAGAAATGAATCCCCAAGAGATTT
>JASAOE010000557.1:0-23640 GCA_029964075.1 Patiria pectinifera
GTCAGGCTTCTTAACCGAGGCCAACGTGTGAGCCTCAGGATCCTCTGCTAAATCGTGTGTTGCAGCATCACTTTTACTTTCTCCCTCCATCTCCTCAACATGTTTCCTTCCACTCATCTCAACATCAACATCTTCAAGAGGACTGGTGAATGGAATGTCTGCAACAGGTGAGGCAGGGCGAATACCTTGAAAGGATGAGGCACCATCAATGTCAGGCTCTTGTATTCCTGTTGGACAAGCTTCCATCTCAAAGTTGAAATCAGCAGCATCAGCCACACCATCATCCTTCTTCTGTTCAGTATTATCTTCCGTATCCTGCCTCATCACAAGTCTGTCACCATCAACCAAGCCATCCTCTGTCGGAATTTCTCTCAAAGAACCCGGAACTGCCTCATCATCTGTCTCAGTGACCATCTCGGAATCGTCAAGTCTTCCAGTACTATTTGTATGAAAATTCGATGAATTTTGATCAAGGGGTAAAGACTCATCCTCCGATGTCACAACAAAGCCATCTTCATTGAATCTTTCTTCCTCCTCAAGCACCTCATCATCTTTGTCTTCTCTACTTTCTTCATCAGTGTCAGATTCTTCACCAGCAGCTTTACCCTGATAACTCATCACTCCAGAGTCTTCTAAACCTGAGGCTTGACTTTGAGGCCAATATTGCGGGCCCTGATCTATGCTTTCACCTTCTTCGTTTCCACCATCCACCTTTGTAAAACTTGATGCATATGATGCGAGGTCGAAATCTGAAGAAATATCTGCGTCTGGTTTAGAATGTTTGGAATCCTGAGCTGAGCTTCTCCTGTCTTCACAGCCCCCATCAATATCCTTGCCGTCAATGCCATCGTCACCGTCACTGTCTATCAGTTCCTCACTAGTACTGTCACTGTCATCGCTGTCATTGTCCTCATCATATGACTCTGTCATTGACATCTCCCAGGGGGCAGTCTGCAGACCCTGGTAATAATCATGGGAAATGTTCAGGGTGTCCTCCTCCTCCCTTGTCCAAGGGGCGGAGTCTAGAGGAATAACTGGTGGGAGGAGATCGTCGTTGGAATACACTGTGAGACTCTCATCACTAGTTGGAGGAGTTGGAGCTTCAGTTTGGCTTTCATCCGAGATATCGGCCCTCCTTATGACGTCCATAAACAAGTCCTGCAAAGAAATGAAAAAGATAAAAGATTGACTATAACATTGACTATCTAACTTTGGATTACCTCAAACCCCTGGACAATTTAGGGGGTGTACAAGGAACCTTTCTAAATCTGTGCAGAAAACAAAATGGAACAGTCATACTGTTGCTACAAAGTTTGGACACTGACCTTATGTAAATTATTTGAGGCTGAAATCTTCAGTCAAATATCCATTAAAATTGAGCAAATCAAGGAGACTGATTTTGGCAATTCAAATGTCCTGACAACAGCATTCTCCTGTTTAATACAGTCACAAGTAACAGGTGTTCATCACCTGTGATGGACTTATGATGGACTTATGATGGACTTGTGACGGACTTGTGACGGACTTGTGATGGACCTGTGATGGACTTGTGATGGACATGTAATGGACTTGTGATTGACTTTTAATGGCCTTGCAATGGCCTTTTGATGGACTTGTAATGGACTTGTGATGTACTTGTGACGGACTTGTGACGGACTTGTGACAGACTTGTGATGGACTTGTGATGAACCTGTGATGGACTTGTGACGGACCTGTGATGGACTTGTGATGGACTTGTGACGGACTTGTGACGGACCTGTGATGGACCTGTGATGGACTTGTGATGGACTAGACTACAACAATGATACATGTAATTACTCACCAATGACGTAGCACCTGCAGCTGCCTTGGTCTTGTGACTATCCTCGCTGACCACATGCTGCAGAGCTGCCTTGCGGGTCTTTGCAGCATTACGACTCAGAATCTAATCAAAAGATACAAGTGTAATGAAATTTGAACATTTATCAGTGAAGAGGAAAATTACTACAAGCACCAGAGTTGCTGACTCGAGTCATGTGACTTGGACTCGAGTTGGACTCGAGTTGCTATTTTTGTGACTTGTGACTTGACTTGTAAATACCAGCTTTGACTTGTGACTTGACTTGGACTTGCAAACAATGACTTGTGACTTGACTTGGACTTGCAAAAAACCGACTTGTTACCAACCCAAGTCAGACGCTACTCGATTTTTTTAATTGAAGTCGCCCATCACAAGGCCCAAAAGGCCACTCAAGGTGTTTATAAATGCAGTTTATAGATGCAGCGAAAAAGTTTCATTCAGAAAATAGACCTCAGTGACTGAATCCAATGAAATGAATAGTTCCCACTAGTTTCAAAAGTTTTCAATAAGACTGTCACAACAAACTACAGTTTTCAATGACCAATTGTCTCTTGCTTAATGTATTGGTTGAACAAACTTTGAAAGGAACCTTTCATGAAAAGAAAGCAGGCCTTTGTCAATTTCATGTAAAATACCGGATAGCTTAACCCATTGGTAGGCGTTTAGTAATTAGTATACATGAAAATTGAACAATAAAGTGTTAGTATACTACATGTAATCAGTGAGGAAGTCTTTTTTCACGGTCATCTCAACATTTATTTCTACAATGTAAAATAAATGTATTAAAGTATACAAAGGGCTAATATCCGACAAATATGTGATAAACGACAAGAACAGTAATTGCAACACATTGAAAAAGGGAAATTAAGGAGGAATGTTCAAAATAACTCGTAAGTTGACGCCTTGAGGTTCTTTTTAAAGCTGAACAAAATAATGTGCAACTTGCGTGTTCTTGGACAATTACAAAGATACTTGTGACTTGACGTGTGTTTAGACCAAACATGCCAAATGACTCGTGACTTGACTTGTGACTGGACCTAATGACTTGTGACTTCACTTGTGACTGGACCTAATGACTTGTGACTTGACTTGTAACTGGACCTAATGACTTGCGACTTGACTTGGAATTGCAAACGATGACTTGTGACTTGACTTGGACTTGCAAAAAATGACTTGCTGCCACCTCTGACAAGCACCCATCTTGAAGTTAATTGCCACCAACATTTGTCACAAGGCTAAAAAAAGAGTGACATAGGGTGGAGCACAATACCAAAAAATGTAAAAATAAAAAAACAACATGTACATTTTCTCCAACATGGATTAACTATTGTTTCCAACAGTTTTCTATATGTATGGTCATATGCTTTACCACACCCCCCCCAGCCCCTACCCTTCCCAGCCCCAACCTTTCCCAAGGGCCTTCAGCACTCACTTGAGCCCGCTCTTTGATCTCTCTCAAGAACTGACTGGTGTACTCCTCCCTATTCCCTTGTTCCTCGTAGTCATCTGTGGAGGATTCTCAGTGATGAGCCAGCTGGATGCATGCCTTGCTGCTTCCATACTTGCCCAGCAGAGTGTCAAGGAAGAGTTCCCATCATTTGCTCGGTCAGCCATCGGGAAATTAGCTCCCCCAAAAGAAGCAACATCTAAGACTGCAAAAAAAATCCAAACAGTATTTAGAAAAGACAATGGATGTATTTCTTCACACAATTTCCTTTTGATGAATGAAGGGGGGGGGCCAATCAACTTAATTGTCTAATTTAGTTGGATTATTCATTCACTGGATTAGAAAATAATTTGAAAAAAAACACATTTGAAGCGTAGCTTGGAATACCCTGCTCCAAAGCTCACCAGTATTCTCCCATGTCATGAGCCTTAGAGCTTGTTATTCCGAGCTACCTGAAGCGAACATCTAAATGTCGTTTACATCAAACAAATGTTGTCAAATAGCCAACTTCTTCCAATTCAAAAGCTTTCATTGAATGAAACCATTTTCTGGAACAAGAAATACTAGTACATTCAGTGCGACAGTTCTGGATCACGCAATAACTAAAAAAATAATTCAACTCCAACCACACTTTTTTGGAGATCTTTCTCTCACCAATTTGAAGGTCTATCATTTTGCAATTGTCTGGGAAAAGACATTTTGCCAATGCCAATGACCATTTATTTTATTGAACCTCCGCCCACCACAGTTTAGTTATTTGCCATGGCTATCGTTATGGAAGCCCTAACGGTACTTTCAACTGCTATCGTTACAGAACTGTCTGGTTCCCTGACTTAATAATAATATACAACATCATGATCTGTGGCTGTTGGAACCAGTCTATCAATCAATCAGCAAATGGTCTTACTTTTCGGACTTTATTTTTCCTTTAAAAACAATCCTCGAAACCTAGCTGGAGTTACCCAGCCCTAACCCAATGATAAAATTTAGGGCTGGGTAACTCCAGCTACTTGAAACCCACTGATTTCAAAGAAGAAAATCCACTTATTTAATTAATGAGAGGAAAAACTGATGACTGAAAAATTAAACTATACGTGAAGTAGTAGCCCCCCCCCCCCTAGCCTGGTTATTTTAACCATGCCCCATAGGAAAGCGCACAAGGTACCCCAGATAGTTGTGTAATAAAAAATATCGCCCCGAAGACTTACATGACTTAAGTCTGAAGTGCACAACAAAACCGACAAACCAAAACTACAAAGTACAATCACTTCCGATCATAAATTTTATTAATTGAGCATGTGAAATAATGAAAATAAAACCTTTTCAAGTGTTAGACAATACCATACACAACATTTCGCAATATATCTACCTTTCAGCGACGAAAAGACCCGCTTTCGGCAAGAAACTTAAACAAACAGCTCACGATATTGTGTGCGCACACAAATCAGCTCGATACCTAGACGTCCTTGTGAGAACTGCGAACATTTTCTCAATGACATCATGGTTGCCAGACTAAATCGCAAGTGCAAGTTCCGCCTCTTGGGGGCGTCCTACTTCTTTCCACGCACGTGTAAAAAAAATAAAGTTGGGCAACTTCATTTTCATTTCGTTGCTGATGTCTGTCCTGTCGAATTTATTTATCATTTTTAAACAGATTTAAAGCACAAATATACGGTAATCTTTTGAAAGAGGTTTTGTAAGAACTTGACCGTCAAAATGGGACGAGAAAGAAAGAAGGTAAGTTGAAACTTTCAATGCTGAACTTATTTTTAGGACGTGGTCCAGTATCCGGACAGTACAAATCCAGGTGTTTGCGTAATGCGTAGGATTGGCCTACATCATTTTACAAGTATACACATTTCTGTTAGTTGTGTCACATCTCTGTTGTGTCTGTATTTACGAAAGGATCTCAATTAAATGTGTAAAGAATAGTACTTAGTACTAGTAGGCCCCTAGTAATTTTATTCTGATGATGCAAGTCTCGAACTGAGTACAGGAACACGAGGAGGCAATTAAACATGTTAAAATAAAATTTCCAAACAATTTTAAGTCCCCAAACAAATAAATGCAAATAATTTCTCATTATGCACAGTTACTGACATTTGCTTTGGCAGTTTAGGACCATGGGTAAAAGTGGAATTGAGAGTAGGCCTACATGTAATGAGACAATTTAGTTTTGCACAGCAAATGGATTTTAAGCCTACAATACATGAAACTTGAAAGTAAAAGAATAAAAACTAACATCTAGTACTACTTCTAGTACTAGTCTACTAGTTGTTAAAAAAATATATGTATTTATGTTGGGTCGAATCGGTCAATCTTTTGGATCAGTCGTTCCAGTGCGCGATAATAAAACACCTCAAAGCGCCTCACAATAAAAACTATGAAACCTTGGCAATGAAAATACTTAAGATAACAATATAAAAGTTAATTAAAGTGCTACAGTGACAAGTACTAAAACATGGAAGCAAACTAAATTAAAATGCAAGTTAATATGCCAAAAGAAAACAATTAAAACTATAAAAGCCAATTTAAAAGCATTTAAAATATCAAATTATTATACCACATGCACCTTAAGAGTGCCAAAAGTAGAATAAGTCCAATGCAACACCATGCAACACATAAAAACCAAACCAAAAAAAGCAACATGCAGAAATTTTAACCACTACATGTAAGTAAAATGTAAGTAAATGGACAAGAAAGAAGAATGTAATTTTTCATGTTTGTAATTTCAAAGAGATTTTTAAAGAAACTAGATAATGTACCTTTAATGCGTATAACATCGTTGGATGAGCTCATGAAAATTAGTGTACATGTGTTTTATTGGCTGTGTTTTTTTGCAGTTTACAAGTGGAACAGCCACCAATTTTATCACCAGGGCGTCGGCAGTCAAGAAACTACAGCTGTCGTTGGTTGATTTCAGGTAAAGCAGGACAGAATTTAAAATTACAAGAAATATACCAGATTGGCAAATGATGTTTCAGTAAACTACATGTACCAAGTTTCTACCAAATATGGAGCTGGTTTGGTGATGGAAAACACTGAAGTGTTACTGCTTCAACAAAAGATTACAAATTTACACAAAATGTGTAAGCTAAATAAATAACAAATTGCTACCAAATGTCAAGCTTTGGTGTGAACAACCCTGCAGAAATACAACATCAAATGCTTCAACATAAGATTATGAAAATGAAATAAATTAACAACTTTGGAATCTCTCAATGTATCTTTGTGACTGATACAAGATTGAAGGTCTGTCTGAAACTTTGTAAAAACAGTGACGAATTGTGTATAAATTTAGCTTTTACAACGGAAGCATTTAGAAAGTATTTGACTGAGTGTGAATACTTATTATTGTTTTATTATTTATTATTAATGCACTGATCCTAATCTTGATCTCGTCTTAATCCCCACAGGCGGCTATGCATCCTCAAGGGTATATCCCGTCCAGCCCAGTAATCCAGCTAAAGCTAACAAAGGCAAGAGGGCGGTGAGAACTTTCTATCGCAGCAAGGATATCCTGTTTCTCTCCCACGAACCAATCATCTATAAATTCCAGGGCACACAAGGTGAGGTCTTTAGAGCAACATCTTTGGTTTTTGGATCTGCATATTTGAGTGACCATCACATAATTTAAAAATGTTGGAAGTTTCAGTAAGATTACCGCTTTTCTCTAATTGGGAATACCCTTTGTCATGATGGGGAAATGCTTATAAATCCGAGCTGGGTACATGATGGTGGTAGCAGTAACATTTAAAAAAAAAAAAACTGGAACACGCTTTTGACTTCTGAGACTCTTGCTTATTCCAATGCATTTATTCAGTTGCTAGAATATGAATGCCTTGCTTTCAACAAAAGGAGAATATTTAACCTAACCCCTCCCCTGGTCATTCCCTTTTTGCTAGGAACCATAGCAATCCTCCAAATCCTCCAAAATTCTGCACTTATGCTCATATGAAAGATACCCAGTGCCTCAATCCTTCACCATCCTCCAAAAGTCCTGCCTCTTCAAAATGCATGTCCTCCATCCTCCAAAATCCTCTTCTTCTTCAAACACCATTCATCCTCAATCCTCCAAAATCAACCGGTACTAAATGTCCATATGCCCTCAATGCTCCACAATCCTCCAAAGATAGATGTTGCATTCAGCCTTAATCCTCTAAAATTCTCCAAAACTACCTGGAGGACTTTGGAGGATTGAGGAGGTTAGGTTAGCTGCTTTTCTTTCTGATTCTCTGATTTTTGTTTTTGTGATTTTTTGCCGGAAAGTCAAGACGGCTACAAAGAAGAAGAGAGTGGCCGAGTTGGACAGATTAGAAGATAATAAACCTGTGTATAACGTGGACCACATCGTCAAAGAAAGGTGACTCTCTGTCTGTCAGTTGATCTGACTGTCTAGGTGTCTAAGCATCGCATGTGTCTGCACTGCCTATAAGACAGTATGCAAATGTAAAGATACATGTATATGCATCAATTCCACGATTGCTAGTAAAGTCGCATCGGTATACTCAGCCCACGCAGTGACAGTTGCCTGTGCATTCATATTTACCCTGTGCATGATTCCCGATGGGTGTGCTTGTACATAGCAAAACTAGCAGGTGGAGCGTGATGATTAGGCCTAATTGACCAGTTAGAATTTGGCTCTCGCCGTGAATATGTATGAGGTATAGTAAATGGGTTCTCATTCATGTTCTGCATAACACCACACTATTTTTTCAAACATACAAACCTCATAATCTCACACATTACACAAATAATTACCTTTGCAATCATAGTAAGTGGAAATGTACCTTATAGTTCATACTTTGTGGTGTGGTACAGGATGCACTGTCTTGTAGTGCAAGATTACACTTTGATGGTGACTGAGCTACTAGTAAAGTCTGTCACAAGCCAATATGGCCCATCAGGCTGGTGTGTATCTCTGGTTTCCTTGGCATGAAATGACTCACTTTATTTCTACTCCCCTGGATGGGATAACAGTCCATCGCAGAGTTACTCCCCAGCTAATGCCAGTACCCATTTATACTCCTTGGTGGAGAGAGGCAAGTGGTGGTAAAATAAAGTCACTTGCCCAGGGACACACCATCTGACCAGCAGCTGGGACACACCATCTGACCAGCAGCGATTGATCCCGGACACACACCATCTGACCAGCAGCTGGATTCGAATCCCTGACCCTCTGATCATAAAGTCATGAACCCTAACCAGTAGGCCACACTCCCTGACTGAGCAACTTGCACACCACAGTTTCCCACGGCTTTGGTGTGCACAGAAAATATAGCAGTGAAGAGCAACTGACACTTCAACGAGATTTATTGCTCATTTGTTACTTTTTATCAATCAGATATCCAACTGACTTGTGGATGCCTTGCGCGATCTGGACTTGATCCACTGACCATGTGCGCAACATTTGCTGCTATGAGGAAGAACGCCAAACTCGAAAGCAAACTGATTCCACTGTGCAGTCGGCTGATGGTGGAATTTATGAATTTTGTCATCGCTTCAGAGCACTCAGAAAGGTTTGTCTAAAGTTGCCTTCTAAATGGCTGCACCACACGTTTGTTGTGGGTTTTGAATTTTGTGAGATTTACCAAAAAGCTCAAGCTCATTTGAATGGAGTTTCTTAATTTCTTGTTTGCATCAATGTAAGGTTGAACAAGACATCGATTGCCTCCGGGAATACCACTTCCAGTTCTCACCTCCAACTAAACTATCCAGCCTTACATTGGCAATCTCCAAACTTATCAATGTCTTTGCTCAAGGGCGCTAGTCGAAAGCCAAACCCAGAGTATGTATGCCATGTAGCCAGGGATCACGCCTAAAGCAGTGATGTTTGCAACATAACTTAACACTGCAATTTTCTGGTTGATTGTGAAACATAAAAATTTAAGGACTGAGGAATATATTGCGTTTGTTTTACATTTTCCTGCAGGTGTTTTTGTCAATCAAAGGCATCTACTACCAAGGCGAGATTCAAGGACAAACCATAACATGGATCGTGACTCCTACAGCTTCAACTACTCGGTAAGACAAGACAGAGATTGATCTGGTTTTTCTGCATGATTTCCCTAGTTTTGCTGGCACACAAGAGGGAGGGTTGACCTAAACTCTTGTAGATCCGCTCACTGTTATGCAGAGATGCCACAGGTTTTGTGATCATTCTGAATATAACAAGTCATGCGTACTCTAATATATTGCGCCACTCCATATGCATGAGAACTAGTACACATATGTGGTGTGTTCCTCTCACTGGGGTTTTAAAGGTGGCTCACAAGCGTCAACTTCTGTTCATGCACTGAGTCCCTTTTACTTACTGTGCTAACCCTAACTCCCAGCCCTAATTTACTAGGAATCATACCCACATTCTGGCAAATTCCAACACCCTACATGGGAAATTGTACACACACACTGTTGGACTTAGTTTCTGGAGGTATGCCAACCCCAGTGTAAACATCAGTTTAGGGTTACTTACTGTACCTATCCCAACAGATTTAAACAAAAACTGCTGTTGAACTTTGATGGGTTGAGTTCGGTTAGGTTGGTTAATACATACTTAGGTTGATGGGAATTGAATAGGCTAAGCCATTTTAATAATAATAATAATAATAATAATATCGGAGTCTTATATAGCGCACGTATCTACCAACTATTAGGTACTCAAGGCGCTGGAGATATGTCTTTTATTAAAGAAAAGTAAATAAAGTTCATGAGAAATAATTATGAGACCCATTATGTAGCAACTTATAAGGGTTTACAAGGTGCTGCNGCGCATATTGCAGCCACTGCCAGAAACACCAGGCAAACCCCTTCTCTTAGCGATAAGTGTTACTGGGTTCTTCGTGCATTTCACAACACCACGGGACTCCACGGGCTTTACGTCCCATCCGAAGGAGCCGGGCAATAATGGTAAAAGTGCCTTGCTCAGGAGCCACAAGCACTCACGTTCCCACGGTCAGGATTGAACCCATGATTGTACCATGACATACGAGTCGAACACCGTAACCATTGGACCACAGCACCTCGTACTTTTTGATCCCATATCCAATTTCTTTCCAGTAGGCATCTAGTTGGTTCTTAAAAACACGATTAGATTGAGGCTGCATTCACCACGTGATGGGAGGTTGTTCCATTCAGAAATAACCGGATGGAAAAGACGTTTTCTCTGCAGTTCAACCCTTTCTTTAATCCTGGTTTGTAGAGCTTTGGGTTGTGACCTCTGACTTGGAATGGGTTGTCGTGTCTCTGGAAGAGCTTGCTGTCCTCACTGCCTTCCAAGTCGTTTAGGATCTTGTAAACCTCGATCAAGTCATCTCGTTGTCGCCTTACTTCCAAAATTCGCACATGTTCAACTCCATCAATCTTTCTGTATAAGTTTTGTTTTTTCAAGCTGGGGATGATCTTGGTCACCCTGCGATATTTGATCTTATGGTATGCCAATAACGTAAACATGTCAGCTGTGAAAACATCAACTCTAACCACCGTGACTTCATCAAATTCCATACCATGGTTTGCAGTATGGATTCCATGCATAACCAGTACATGGTAGGTAGTGCTTTGGGTCTTCTTGTCTGAGGAGCTCGGTGTGCTGGACACACTGCTTAAACATACTGGTTTGATTGCGTCTGGCACTGAGTACTTGCGATTAACTCTCCAGGGAGAGGTCAGTATTCAGAGCAATATGTAAAACCCTCAAAAAGTCCACAGGTCAGTTTCAGGTGAAGGGATATAGGCGTAAGTTACTGTGTCACACAGAGAGTCACTGCGCACAAAACAGCACTGAGGGAGAGCAGTGAAGCGTGACTGAATCTGCCTGCGTGCCCTGAGCTTACCACACAAAGAATTATGCAGGGATTTGAAGTGTTATCCCTCCACAGAGAAGATTGCCTCAAAAGGAATTTGAAGTGGGTGCTGACTCTACGAAGCCAATCGTGGTGTTGCAAAACATGAAGGGTTGTGAAGTGCAGAAGACTAGGAGGATTAATAACAAAATTCATGAAATATTAGACCCTTGCATCTCATGACATTTAAGAACAGGTCTTCGTTTGCAGTGTGATACGCATGAGTAGAGTCTTTACTTTTATTTGTTGCTACATTTAAACAACAAAACTGGCCTCATTGAGAGGGCACCGTGCAAGTAGTCTATGTAGTGCCATGCGATTTTAATACAAAGATTTTGTTATATTTTCTATTTTGCAGCGACCGAGGGACATTGATCTGAGAATCATGTCCACATTTGTGGAAGTTTACAGCAACCTGCTGCGGCTTCATCAATTTCAGACTCTATGCTTCCATAAACCTACACACTATCCTCCAAAAGGTATTTCAAATAACTTCATAACAAGACTAGGCAAGACCTGGGCCCAATTTCATGGCTGTGCTTACTGTTAGCAAAAACATTTCCTGCTTACTGTAGCAGAAAATTCTGTGCTTACGGTAAGCATATTTCACAAATAAGCGAGGAAGTGTAGGCTTGTGCATGTGTACATCTCGTAACTAAGGATTCTATGCTTACAGGGTTAGCAGGGAATTTTTCTGCTAGCAGTATTAGCACAGAATGGTGAGTCGTAAGCGCGGAATTCTGTAGTTAGCAGGAAGGCCATGAAGTTGGGCCCTGGAAAGCTGGTCTCCAGACTAATTTGGTGTAAGAGGTTTGAAAAGGTAGTCATTTGAGTCAAATTTTGGCCAAGGTGAGGCTAAAGTCTAATTCACAAGTGACAGTCACTCAGTCAGTCAGTCATGAGAGTAGGTACATAGAAGACTGTAGGCTGGCCCTCTGGGACCAGCAAATTCAATTGTTCGGCCAAGGTGAGACTTGTACAAGTCTAATGTACTTATGACTGCTCAGTCAGTGAGTGAAGGCCGTGTCCTAATTACGTGGCTATGGCTTGAAATAATACACGGGTCTACAGGAAGTGGCTGCAGCCGCATACCATAGGCGCATGTGTAATTCCCAGCCGTAGTCAAGTAATTCGGATGTGGCCTTAGATACACAGAGGACTTATAGGCTGGCGCCTCTCTGCAACCCAGCAAACCTTGGTGAAAGTGATGTTTTCTTAGAGTATACAAATATTGAGTGGCTCAGCGTGGAATGGGAGGATTATTATTGCAAGGTAAAATCTGGACTTTTCCATTTCCACGCTGAGTAGAACCTGGAAAAGTCCAGATTTTACCCGAGCGATAATATTCCTCCCATTTCACAAGTTAAAGCCACTCAATATTTGTTTTATATTTGAACATTTATTTTCAATACAAAATTAGTGGAAAATGTATTTCTGTCTTCCAAACCACCCCTTCTTGAAAATGTGCTTTGAACCCAAGCGCTGTAGCCCTGGCTCTTTGGATCAATCACACGCCGATGTACGGCTGGCATAGCAGCTGAGCAGCACACCAGCATGCATTTGCACACAAATACCGCGTCATGGAACAAGCATGATTGTAACTGTTCAATAAATGTATTTCCATTCCCCATAATGCGCGAATGGGACTTTTTTGAGCCGTGGCTTAAATGGGGAGCAATAACGAATGTCACGTGATGTGAGTTCTACCAATGAAATGACAAGGATCTGTATGTTCGGTTATATAATTGTTCCTATTAGCTATTACTTCTGCAATGCAAATATAAATTGAAAATAATGCTAAGGACCAACTGTGCCTTTCCATTTATTATGTATTCATGTGCTTGTACTTATGATGCGTTGTTTTGAGGCTAGTACATTAGGAACTTTGCTGGCTGGTGTTCTGTATTGTTATTTCTGTAATTATGGCATTAATAATCAAATACATGTATGTAATGCTTATCACTTTATACAAATGTCTCAAAGCACTTCACAATTATTACCCCAGTTCATCATGTCATGACACTAATTTGGGTACATTAGCTTGGGATCAGTGCAACCTGTTCTATATCACTCATAAGTGCTCATTTATACTGCCATGGGTTGAGGGAGAGGTTGAGGTAAATTGTCTTGCCTAAGAACACAAACACCATGTTCCCCACGGCCCAGGATTCAAGTGACCATCAGCACCAGCCCCAAGCGCAGTCAAACATCAGAGCAACGCTGCTCTCAGTGTGTGAACTGGCACATGTACATTTAGGAAGTTTTTCACTAATCTGTAATGGTGTCTCCATCACAACTGAAAAGATCTAGACATGGACTTGTGGGTTGAATTCTGTAAATATTATCAATGTCGATCTCCATATTTGTTATTTTGGGTAATTCTCAAGTTTTGTATCGTGGTTGTTATTGACAGCTTTCATTGACGGAGAAACTCGCACATCGACTGCCAGCTGGAGAATGAGAGTAATTTCTGGCATGGACAAAGAGGAAGGGAAGAGAGAGGAAGGGTCGGCGCCCCTGACCCATGACCTAGCAAAGGTCAGCAGAACCAATCACAGAAGAGGAAGACGAAAGGAGGTCAACTTTGCAGGACGAAGAACTGATGGCTGGTGGGGTGAGTTTATTCGGATCTGATATCAGCAATTAGCAAGCTGTCATGTTGTATGTGGTTAGTCATGTGCGTGATTATGATTTTAAACAAAGATATTTGTAAACACCTGACAAATCAACCAACCTCTAATGATCGAGATCCCATTATGTGGGTGGCCCCAAACCAGCCGTTTAACACTAGTCAGTGGATGTTTAAGACCACTAACTCAATTCCGATTGATTGATTCCCGCCTGGTTCGGAGAGACGCTTCAGGAAGTTGAAATGTTCCTACTCTTGCAAAAGTTGTTGATTTAATTGAGATGCGCTGTAATGATTCTGACATGTCGTCGCAGTTACACTCGGAGTCACAAAAAAATCGGTGACTTCAATTTGTTCCCGACGGCAGCTTTGCTCAGGCGCAGCGTGATCCTGAAAATTCAGTAGCTGACTGATCTGTGTCGTGGCAAGGTCGACCTGAGGCGGTAAGAATTCAAAATAAAATAGGTGTCAAAATATTTATCTTTATCCAATGTAGTATTTTCTTACAGTCTCAAAACAAAATCATAGGCCTTACTGTATAAAACAAGATCATTTTTTGCTTGTAAAAGTGTTCCGTTAGTTTTGTCAAACCCTCTTAGGGGTCTCGTTGACTTAGACTTTTTGTTTCTCGCCTGGCAGAGCCTGGACAGTGAGACGGTGCAAGAAGCAGAGCAGAGTGTAGACAAGGGGCTTTCTAAGTTCAAGACGTTCATTTGAAGGATGCAGTTCTCTTCCTTGTCCTCAGTGCCTTAGAGAAATGCTAACATTACTGTCATACGTGTGAGAAACAAATCATGAGAACTTTTTGCTATCTTCATCTTGATGCCGCGTATATGGTGAAAAATGCGTGCGCCCAATAGACCATTATCATGTGGCGGCCATCTTGATTTTTTTTCCCATTCAAACCTATGTGGGTGCAGACTCAGTAATCAGTCCGAAATTGTCGCCGGCCAAATCGATTTGCATGCCCTCAAAATCTTGGATATTGATACATGCTGTAGGCCATGAACTTGAGGTTTGTTAAAAATATGGATGAAACCGTGCACAGGACTTGGAGCTTGCAGTTCTGTGTAATTTTGATGTAATTTGGACCCTAAAAGCGCTCTACTTTCTTGTAATGGAGTGCCAGGCAACGCTGTTTCAAAATGGCGATGGGCTTCAGGACTATTTTCAGGGTGATTACGTCTTCAGATGGAAATTTCTCCTAAAAAGTCATCAGTTGTCTTCAGTAAATTAGTTAATGAAATTGAAAGATGATGAAATAAGCTTTAATTTGATGTGTGTCTCGAACACCTTGGAGGAGTTGTGAGTATTTTCCCGAATTTTTGAAGTGGGAGCATTTACCATTAGGTCTATGGCGGGTTTATTTACTGGTCTGCTACCTGTAGCCTTCAAAATGGCGCCCACCGTTTGTTATCTAACCTGTTTTGCGGAGTGGTTTTTTCTAGGGGCGGAACCTGGGGGTAGGCAGCGTCAAGCATTGGGTCACCAATGGCGGTTCCGCAACAAATGAAGGCAACAAAATCTGGAAGGGCCGATGGACCGTCCTCCGATCACAGCAGATTTCGAGCGAACAAGGGGGTAATTTGGTCGGAAGGGCGAGCAAAAAACTCCAATTAACGCCCGTTGGGGGCGCCCTACAGTAAGGGAAGCCAGAACAGGGCATTTCAAGGTGCAGAAATCGCAGTCAGAGATTTTTTCTACTTAATTTTTGATGAAATATGAGTCATCCATCCTTCCTCGTGCATGCACAAGTGGTTTGAGAAATTTTTCAAAACCCTCGCTTCTCTGTAGTTTCAAAATGAAAAGTTTCAGCCACCGTTTGTTGTCAAAATGTTTGGTGGAGATGGTTTTTTTCAGGGGGCGGAACTCTGGGGGGAGCAGCGTTTCAAAAGGTCATCCACTGGCGGTTCCAAGCAACAAATGCGCCCTAAAATCTGAATAGGGCCCGATGGACCGTCCTCCGATCACAGCAATTCGAGCGAACAAGGGGGGGAGTAATTTGGGTCGGAATGGACAAAAACTCAATTAACGCCCGTGGGGGCGCCTTATACAGATAAGGCAGCCGCAAACAGAGGGCTTGTTTTTCAGGCCAGAAATTGCAGCTGGGGAGATTTTTTTCTCACAATTTTTTGATGAAAGGTTATGAGTCATCCATCCTTCCTCGTGCCATTGCATAAGTGGTTTGGAGAAATTTTTCAAAACCTCGCTTCTCTGTAGAGTGCAGACCATGTAAATCTGATCCCGAAAATTGCCTGCACACAAACCAAATCCACGGTGATTTGCCCTCAAAATCTTCTGATATTTGAGCATGCTGTGGGCCATGAACTTGAGGGTTTGTTAAAACATGGATGGAAACCCCGTGCACAGGACTTGGAGCTTGCAGTTCTGTGTAATTTTGATACATTGGACCCTGAAAGCGCTCTACTTGACAATGGAGTGTGGCATCGTTTTCAAAATGGCGATGTATCTTCAGGACTATTTTCAGGGGTGATAATCTTCAGATGGAAATTTCTCTAAAGTCATCAGTTGACCCCATAATATTGAACAGAAGTGAAAGATGATGAAATAAAATGCTTTAATTTGATGTGTGTCTAGAATTTTTTTGTGGAGAGTTGTGAGTATTTTCATTTTATAAGTAAGACGTCATTTACCATTGGGGTCTATGGAGAGTTTATTTACTGGTCTGCTACCATGTAACCAAATTCGAGCTGGAAGTGAAAAATAGTCTGGTTTCTTTTGCTAAAACATTATCGCTCAGTACTGTTATTGGATACAGGGAACATGACTGAAATGGTGAGCAGCATGATAAAGGTCGCATCAAGTCTCTCCCATTGGTCTCTGTAAGCCTCTCCCTTTGTAACCATTGAGGGTTTTAGCATGATCCATAAGTTGCGGTTGCATATCCCATATGTTGTTTGTCTACACAACTTCAGAAATAAAAGGCACCAGGCATTGATATGGGTGATGCAAGCCACAAATAATCACAAGTCTAACCGCGTGGTAATCAGGTCCCTCGCCGTTGGCTAAAAGTAGTGCCCAGGTGGGTATGCATCACGCTTACACAGTACGTATGTGACAAGCTAGATGCAATATCACTAACCTGCTAAGACACAACACAGTGCATCAGGTGGAAAGAACTGGTGCACTTTGATGCATTCAGCTACCAACACCCAGTAAAGGCATGAATGGCCAGCTACTGAAACAATGAGAGCTAGTCCCATTGAACAATTACCACAGTTGTGATCCTGCTGCGTGCGGTGACCACAGACTCTGAGGCAGTGTGGTTTTGAGACTTTCTCCATCTGAGCTGGATCTTGCTACATTTGGCAGGCTTGGTCATTTTAGTCAAGTGTTGCATCTTTACACATGGCTAGCAATATAGCAAACATACCCTGGAAGGTTAGAATATAGTGTTTTTTTGAGTATCAAATACCAACTATGCTTAATGAGCTCTTGTATAAGTTTTTATAGGCAATTTCAATAACTCCTTGAATTTTTATTTGTGTAGATGTTTTGGTGGTCAGGTCTCATGGGACAAGACAATGTTCATTGGAGCGACGATTTACGAGTCAAGGATGAAAGGCATCACACATCAGATTGTGGACAGACTGTAAACGGGAGCAACGCAAGGAGTATCTCTCTCAAGGTAAGCCAGCAATAATCAAGCATTATCCCTCCTACTAATGTTCATGTCCAATGAATGAGTTTAGACTGTATTCAACGAGTCGGCCATATTAAATTGAAAGTGAGTTAAACTCTGCATTTTTTTGGGACTTACTGTAGTAGAAAAATGAAAGCAATGAAAATAAAATTTATGTCACAAATTAATACTAATCTGCTCTGATGAAGATAATTTGAAAATTGTTATTAAACATACCCTAGTGTTTCAGGGCCAAACATTAAATGAACAAACTGAAATAGTTCATTTGAACTAAAGTGCTCCAATATTAATAGTCTGGCATTGCACATGAAGCATTCCACAGTTTACAATTTATAAAATAGATTCTGGTGGAGCACGATCGAAAATGGCTTCCTTGTGAATAAAGTTTATTGAAGTATTTTGGCAGGATTTAGAGGTAAGAGGCCCAAGCCAAATTCCGTTACATGTACATGGGGCTTGATAAAGAATGGATAGAATGAAGTCCATATGACGAGCCATTGTGGCTTATTCTAACACTACCCCAACTTAGAATGAAATAATGTTTCTTTTAATGAGATTTTGAAAGGGTGTCATGAGCCGAATAACAACACACAATTTATATAACTTGTCAGTTGTGAATGATTCTTACAGCATGTTACTGTGACTGATGTTGAGGATGTTTATGTACGTGTGAAAGCGTTTCTGACAGGCTTTCATACAGCACTGGGATTCACAGTGCTTAAAGTTACAGAGTTCAAGAGCAAGTGAAGCCAATCATAATTGTGTTGCTGGCAAAGTAGAGATTAGTATCTCCAGAAGGTTGCTCATTCAAAATCTGCTAGGCTTGGGGTTCATTTGCTGTTACTTGAAGTGTGTGTTTGAGCAGCTGTACTTGCACTTCAGTGGTATATGGCTCACATCCCACCAAGGGCATATTTATTATTATTCCTGCCTTGCTTTATTCCCTTAGATACTTAAGCATACAACCCCAGTGGGTGATTGACAGCGTCAATGCCCGTCTCCTCCTGCCAGTCGAGGAATACTTCCTGGGGTGGTTCTACCATCCTCATCTCTCCCCGCCTCGTTCACCAGGGAGAAAGAGGGTGATTACATACCGCCAGAGAAGCAGAGCCAACTGCTAGGACCGACAGATGGGCATCCAGACAGGTTAGTGGTAGAGCAGCTTGACTTGCATTTACATGTTTGTGGGTTCACATCCAAAATGAAATATTTAGGCTTGTTTGATAATGATAAAAGCCGATGAAGCTGTTTGGTTGATGGTTGTTTTTGTTTTGATTTTGTGTTTTTGTTGGGGGAGATTTTACAGCTGTACTTGCATTTTCAAGTATACCACCCCCCCACCTCTGCAAATTTCCTGTTTTCCTGAATAAGCTAGTATAGATGGTTTCTAATCAACTTATTACACGAATCTGTAAATGCCTTCATTGAAATTTCTGGGACAGCATGAATCGGGTGACTCAAAAGCAAAGTTTTGGTACACCTACCATTTGTCCTCTTCACAATGTAATGTAAGGCTGCTGGTCATTACCAAGTGAAAGGCGGCATTTAGAATCATTTGCTTTTCAAGCATTTTGTTTGTTTCAGAAATCTGCAACACCACTCAAAATCCAAAGAAGAGTGTTAAAAAAAGAAAACCTAAGCTGTTTAACTTTCAGCTCAGTGGATATTATGACTTTAGAGAAAAACAGTTAAAAAAAACATGCACAATATTTTGATCACTGAATAATGATTTTGTTAGTAGAACTCTTTATTCCAAAGAAGTCAGTCAATTGACTGATCATTGAAATCACCTACATTTCTTAATTTCTTACTAAATGACAGCAAGCCCAAGATGAATAATTTCACAGGTATTTAGTACTAGTCACGATCTTTGACCTAAGTAAGCTTTTTGAGAATAATTTGGTAGGTTACTTTTGGGATGAATGCAAATAAAACTATATATGCGTTAAACAAAGTGTTAATTTTAAACAATACTACTTTCCAACAGGGAAGACACTACAGAAGAAGACGAATGACAATGATGATGAAGACGACGATGATGACAAGGAGGCATTAAGCGAGACGAAGAAGAATCTCATGCAGACTTGCTGAGGCTGAAGAGAAACTTACTTGAGTCAGCTTGCTAAGAAAACAAGACTGGCAAGGAGCAGAAAGATGACAAGAGTTTCAAAAGGTAACAAGTATTCACACTCTGAGTTTAACTTAGTTATCACTGATGTAGTTCATTGCTGGTCCGAGTCCTAGGTAATGAGAGCAAAAACACAGACGTGAAGACTACTTGGGTGTATAACTGGAAAAGCTGGCTCAAGTCTAGAGTTGATTTGAGTCTTAGCTGCAGCCCAGACTTTTTATAATCACACTGTAGCTAAACAACAGTGTTCAAGTCGAGTCCGCCACAAGTCCAGTAGAAAGTTAATCATAAGTCCATTCACAAGTAGTAGGTGATGAACAACAAAGGAGTGGTCACAAAGTTCGTTGCACTTTTGACACAGATCGTCTGAATAGCTTGTAAATTGATTTGAAAGTGGAGGACTTGTGACGACTTCGATTGCAACACTGCTCTACTTCCCACCAGTATTGATGATAACTTTGGATCAGGGTCTCGGGTAATATCAGCAAAAATGCAGACTTTTTCTAAGTGAATCTAAAACTAGAAAATGGGTTAAATCCAGACTTGCCCTGAACCCTGGCCACAGTCTAGATTTAACCCTGGACTCTAGTATACTTTTAAAGTCTGATTTACCTTAGACGCTCATCTTGATGAGACTATTTCCCCTCACCCTCCGTGATCCTTCCAAGTCCACAAGGTGTTAAGAGGGGATTTAGCAGACGTATTCATGCTAGTAGAGGTAGCATTAGGTCTCATAACAGGTTGTGGATTTTGGAGGAGTCGGGAAGGATTGCTGCAAATATACATAAGGAGCTTTAGTTACATGTACGTCATTAGATAGTACCTTTGGATCTGACCGACATAAACATTACATCGGGGCTCAATTCAGTTCAGCACGGCAACTGTTGCTTTTGTAGTCTTTGGTTTGATGTTGGAATTATACTTTGCTCAATTTGCATCGGGTTCATTAGTCTTGATCCTATTGACATTTCATTATTGATTTTGACTGCTTTTGATGTGATTTCTCCTTATCTTCAGACGGCCGAATCCTCCAGGTTGTCTGTGGAGGCCGGTCAGGTGCAACCAGTCAACGTCATCTATGAAGCCGAGAAGGAAGCCAGGATGGAGCGATCCCTGCAAGAAATGATGATGACCAAGAAACGCAAACGACTGTACCAGAAACTCATGAAGAAACGCAAGACCAAACAGAAACAGGTCAGTGGCACTGATTACGAGCTCAAAATTCTATCGCTTCCAAACTCCACTCCACTCTCAAGGAAATAGTTAACCACAGTTCAATTTCACCAAGCTGGGAAGCAGAACAAAGTCTGCTCAGCAAGTTTATGTGCTAAGCTGTGATCAGCCGCGACAAGTCACAAGCAACATTGCATGTCTTCTTGGCTGGTAATATATCTTTGCTAAGCATTTTTTTCTGTTCTTAGCAAGTTGCTGTGCTGGGGAGCTCCATAAAAATTGGGCCCTGAAAACTATGAATATTATCAATCACCCTGCTAGGGGCTCACTGCAAACAGTCTATTGTTACAAAAACCATAAGCATTTATGGTAGAGCGAAGGCAGTCTTTGTAAAGTGTCTTGCCCAAGGACATTTCATTTGGCCAATGGAATGATACATCCCCCTGACCATGATGATCATAGCCATAATACAAAGCACAACTTTCCTTGTTGGATTGCCACCAAACTTAGATTCACAAAATTCAACTGCATATTTCGGAAAAAAATCAACCCTTTAACACCCACTCAATAAAAAATGCCAGCACGGAAACCTGGTTGAATTGATTATGATGGTTAACCCTCCTAGTGGGAATGTAGTAACCATATGTAAAATGCTGTAAAACCCTGCATGTCAGTTTCAAGTGAAGTGATATGAAACTGTGTCATATGAGATCTCACTCGCACACAAAAGCAAAAGTGAAGAGAAGTGAAGCGTGACTGAATCTGCCTGCTTGCCCTGAGCTTAATCACACAAGAATTGTGCAGGGATTTATGGTGTTATCCATACTCACAGAATGTTCACGCCAAAGGAATCTGAAGTGTAGGTGCTAACTCTCTATGGACAAAAGTGGTTTTGCAAAACTTGAAGGGTTGTGGAAGTGCAGAAGACAAAGAAGTTTTAATGTGTTAGTCCAGCCAAATCATTATTACTTGTCATGTGGCTTGAATTTGCCTTTCCCTTTTTAGCGTTGGATTTTGGCAGATTCGGGAAGATTCTTTAAAAAAAATGTCTCATAGTAATTTCATTGTTTTGTCTCATTGAAGGAGTTCGGAAGCTGTACCAACAGAGCGAGAACAGTATGAGAAGGACAGAAGATGAGTAAGACTAAGAAAACAGAAATCAAAATGGGAAATGATGGAAGTAAAACTGGAACAGCTCCTTGGAATTGTGCTGTGTTGTTTGGATTCTCTGTCCGTGAAATAAACACTTGTACTGAAAGCTGTGGATTTTCTTTAAGCCAGGATGATATACAGCCTGTCTCAAAAAAAAAAAAAAAATGGTACAATCGAAAACAAATTTTTTTTCAATATTAGGAAATCTCAAACATAAGTAAGTCAAGTTTGAGCATCACATTAAAGAAAAAAGACCAGGCTTTCCAATACTTTTGTTTCACACTCCTCATTTGCTTTTGTCAATCCCAGAGATAACTCCAGTTTACTACGGAACACAAAAATTGAGTTTGTGCCACAGTACACAAACAACTCTGCCCATGCATGAAAGTGGCACAAAATCGATTTTTGGTGTATCGCACTAAATTGATTATATCTCTGAATTTGACAAAAGTAAAATAAGATCAAACAAACACTATTTGGAAAGCCCAGTCTTTTGTTCTTTAATATTATGCCAAGCATTAAATGACTTATTTTGAAATTTCATATTTTAACCAATTTTTTTCTGATTGTACCATTTTTTTAGACAGGCTGTATTTGACACTGTAAACGTCACAATATGAGCCTTAAGTTGAAAATTGTTATGTTGCAGTGAGTGTAAAAACCCAAATTGGAATGGACAGATTTGATTTTTAGTTTTCAGGTGAAAAATCTGCAAGTCCTTTCCTATCATTCCTATTTTTTCTTTCCCATTTTTAAATTTCCTGTTCATTCACTTGTAATACAACTGTGGGATTTTTAAATGCCATTTTCTCAAAAAACATGTTAACAACTTCTAATTTAGTTGGCTGTCTATATTTCTGTTACCAATTTCATTACCTAATGTTACATATACCATTAGAAAACTCTTGTTCTACTGGATATAAGAAATAAAAACATCTCCAATTCTTAAAGCCAGCCCTTATGTTTATTTTTTTGGGTGGCAGGTCACATATTTAACCCAAATTAAGAGTGGAAATGAAAGCATTACAATGTTAGTACAGTTGTCGATATCATGAAATTCACTGCATTTTGACCACAGATATAAACCAGCCTTACCGATTACAGTCTTTAAGATTAAAATGAAATCTTGAACTTCTTTAAGGCAGTAGAAAGCAAGCTTTGAACTTTAAAAGCCTTTCAACTCCAAAACAAGCATATGATCCAGGAATGAGAATAGCATGAATAGTGGAATAAGCCATTTGGTAATAACCTACACACCCTTTGCGCAGTGAATTTTTAAACATCTGGTACACTTGACTTGCTCTTATGCTTGGTACGCTTTAACTTTGAATACTGCAGACCAAAGACACTGTTGGGCTATATCATGATGATTCAGGGCAAGCTCTTGCTTAGTTACATAAAAGATGTTCAGCACCAATACATTCTTCAGCAATGGGTGAGAATGGCACAAAGACACCAGACCAAGTGCTTGAGCTTGGGGTTGCTAGTGTAAGGCTTGCCCGATCTCACGTGATAAAGTTGACAGTCTTTTTGGTCTAGTGAATTCAAGGTTAAAATATACCAAGCATCTCGAGCTGATCATGGTACCAGATGGCTTATTTTGTTAGTTTGTTTTATGACAACTGGAATGTGATTAGAGGGGATTGAGAAAGAGCAAATAAAATGGCCTCCAAGATTTGTGATTATCTTTCCCACATCCAGTTCTTAGTAGCCATACAAAATCTATTTTATCTTTGTAATTAGACATTACATACCGCATGTGTATC
>JASAOE010000558.1:0-45000 GCA_029964075.1 Patiria pectinifera
GTGTCTCTAATCATGGAGGAAGGAATTGAGAATATGCTGGACAAGTACAGGGATTTCGGGGGGGGGGGGGGCGGTGCCTCGCCCCTCTCTAGAAACAATCTTGGCAACGCCCATGCACATACAAAACAGAATCTGACAGTAAAAATTATGTTTCAGTCTAGGACTCGAAGTAAATCCCATTTTTTGGATTCGAATACCTATAGCCTGTGTGTAATCTCATGGTTCCGTCCCACTCAGCAACTGAATATCTTCACTTTATAGCATTCCATGGACAGCTGCTAAATGGATTATTTTAGTAAAACCTGCATAACCTCTTATAGCAATGATCAATTTCAGTATTTATTTTTCAGATGATCGGAAGAACATGCTTCATTTGTGAATCTTTTACTTGCTTTTGCTTTTAAGGAGACATTTGTTTATTAATCCCAGTCACTTTCTTTTTGACTTACCCTGCATGTGCATCGGTAAAAGTTCTCTGTCCACATAATCTTGACTTCTTTGACAGGAAAATGTTTGTGAGTAACGGATTTTGTCACTAAACATTGACACGGATCACCAGTCCAAGAAAAAGTCTTTCGATTATGAAGAAGACGAGTTGAAGGCGAACAAACAAGAACTTGTACAAAAAAAACTATAGCAAATAAAAAGAGTATTCTTCGTTGTTTAAAACTACCCTGTTGTTATTTTTCTTATTATTACTTCATTTAAAATGATCTCGAACCGATGTTTTAATATTTTCACACGGGTTTTGTGCATCCCCTTTGGTATTAAATTGAAGATTGCTCTCAACTTCGTATTAGATAAGTTTTAGAGAAAAAAAATATGCTCTCGATTAGCTGCTATAACTTTAATATAAGATAATAAAAAGCTTGAATTCATACCAGTCCTGAGAGCCTGGAAGTCTTTAAGATTTTCTGAATATTGTCAACATCCCTAATAACATCGTTTCAGACACTCGATCCGCCACCGTCTCCATAATGATTAAAAACGGTATGATGGCGTAGTGGACACTGAGCAAGCAAGGTTTGCTCTGCCGGCTTGAAGATCTTTCAGTTTTATCTTCATCAACTTTTCGCTCGTACCCCCCGCCCTTCCTGTTTGCAGGGCGGGGCACTGAGCGCGCGAACATCAACTTTAGTGCGCGACGCGTGGAGGCCGCCTCGTGGCGGCGCTATGCAAGTTCCCAAAAGATAAATATATACATGTGTACATGTATAATTTTTTTTACATTTTCGTGAACAGAATATAAATAAACAGTCATGAAATTGTCTGTAAAAGTCGCACATCGTTCGCTGACAGAAGTAACAATTAAACCATTAACCACTATAAAAGCCACATATTTTTCCGATAAGAAAAGAGTCATAAAATGGAGTTTTTGAGGGGCAGAGAAATTCTAAATGCATTAGCTGACACAGTCATGACAGTGCAGAGTGTCCCGTGTTTCCCCGGTCGCGTGCCGGTCGTCGGCACATCGCGATCGCGTCGGGTCAGAACTGCACGCTACTACTTTTTGTCGTGAGAACATTCGTTTTTCTGTACATCAAAAAAACTTTAATTTATGTATAACAAAGATCATACCTTTGTGGATAACAACAGTCATTATTGCAACCCAGAACAGCACAATAATCACCTCCCATCGAACACAAAACGTCAGAAAAATGGACAGCCAAGAAATATTGTACACACCGCACCGTGCAATGCCGTGCATGCCGTGTGTACGTTTTCCCACCGCCGTGTGATGGCGCTGTTGCTCCGATTGCAGCCCCATGATCCTTTGCGGTTTGTATTTGCGATAAACCTTATTGTGAGTGAATTTCCTCACCTGGTCACTAAATGTTGCCGTTGGTGAAGATGCTTTCATTCACGCTCGATTCCAGACAACGGTGTGTTTAATGTGTATAAGTACATGGTAAGACTAAGAATATTAAAAGGAAAGAATGTAGAAGTAATATCCAGACGCCACTTCTACTTTGCTTTGTTTACAAACCAGTCCCATAAATGTGAGGTAGTGGATATTTTGCCGGAGGTAACGCCGGTAAACTAACGTTTACTAAAGGTTTGCCGGCGGCAATCCATATCAACAGAGGGCGCTGTACTCTTTAAGATAGGGCTGAATTATAACATGTATTAAATTCCCACTAACATGACTAAAGTTGTGTAGTACAGTTGGTGCAGTCCCAGTGCAGTGGTTAAGCAATGGCTCTAGTGAGTGGGATGTCCTGAGTTCGAATCCTGATCCCCGCCACAATTTTAAGGGTTTTTTTTCCATCCCCAAATAAATAAGAATATTCTTCTTTTATTATTTTAAAATGTCTCAAAACATTTTATTGGAGAGTATTACTTTTTCTTTTTCAGATTTGTGGCTCTGGAGGATTTTTTTTAAAGGGAAATAAAGTCCGAAATTATAAAATGGTCTGATTCCCATCTTGTAAATACAAAAATACAACGATAATATTGGCATGGAGCCAGACTAAAATTTGTCACCGGAAAATGTTAGTACAAAAAAACAGTAACTGCGCATGTTCAGTGCATATCCGGCAAACTAACGTTTACTGAAGGTTTGCCGTCTCTGGCAAAATATCCACTGCCTAAATGTGACTGAAATACTGGTTCCTACTAAACTGCGTCAACAAGCGTCAACGGTCGTCAACAAGCATCAACAAATTTTGGGTAATCCTGACTTTTAGGACCCCGTTCCTATATAAGGTTAAAAGACTCACCAAAAGAGCTGACTAAATGACACTCAAAAGTGACATTCTCATATTTCTTGTCATATATCTGAACAGTATGACACCTTCTTGAATGTCAGCAGGTTTATTTTGTGGAAAAAGGCTGGCGGGGCTTTGATTTTAGAGGGAAATTAAGGGAGAAAGACGACGATGACGAACAGAAACTGACTCAAAAACCAAGATTGCAAACTGCAAAAAAGGGTAGGAAAGTCACATTTTCTTTAATGAAAGTGCTTTCAAAATTACAACTAAACATGAATTTATCTGAAGAAAAAAGACTGCTTTAGCCTGCAAAAGTCACTTTGGTACTGGACAGTCATCTGCAAAAGTCAGTTTTGAACAGAACTCGTAAAAAAATAGAGGTGTCCTAAAGATAAGGATTACCAAATTTGGTATATGGTTTTGTCTTTTGAACATTAAAAGTAGCTTTATATGGTAGAAAAAGCAATAAAGAACATATTCTGCATATCAATTAAACTTAAATTATTTTAAAACTTGTTTTATGAACACGAAATGTACAACGTTTGTCGATTGGTGTTGGCCGCCATCTTGTTTGGACGGCGCTGCACACTGTGCGCATGCGTAGTATGGCTTTGTACACTTCACGCATGCGTAGTACGGCTAGCTCACGTAAACAAAATGGCGGCCACCCCAAACTCGACAAAACTCGTCGTACATTTCGCGTTCAAAAAGACAAGTTTTTAAATAATTTTAACTTTATTTTATATGCTAAATGTGTCCTTTGTCACTATGTCTACCATAAAAAAACGTCTTGTGATGTTCCAAAACTTATACAAAATTTGTTGATGCTTGTTGACGACCATTGACGCTTGTTGACACTTGTTGACGCAGTTTAGTAGGACCAGAAATACTGGACTACCTCCGTATGAAATAGACAGTCCGTTGCTATAGGAGCCGAAAATCAGTTTAAAATCGCAATTATTTTGTCACTCTATATTCACACAACGCCGTCTACAAGTTAACTGCTAATAGCAACAAAACATGAAATTCTTTTCAGAGGTCTAGTTTATCTTGAAATTTTGAGTTGAATTTGGAAAACTTTCGGCTGCCATTGTTCACAAAATTGTCTGGCGCGTGCGTGGTAATTTGAAGAAAGAGTTACAGCTAGCGCACCAGTTACTAGGCCTAAGTGTTACCAAATTTCTTTGTTAACCCCTTAAGGTCGGGTTATATTGGGGACATTCCTTCCCGTGTGCATGGGGTTAACAAGCTGGCTTCAGTGCTTGTGATCAATTTTATAGGCCTATAGGCCTACTGTTGAGAAATTTAATCCAAAATGGTGGCGTCCGGAAATAAAAACAAAATCTGTTAAGTGTTCCCAAACGTGGCTTGCCCCATAAATGTGGCTCACATACTGGACTTTCTCAATATTGTGAGGCACGAGGTGGTGATAGCAACGTGTGAGGAAAAGTTGTTTTTAAGGAGGTCCAAATTAGGACTGCCTTTACTGATATTTGATATCAAAGAGTTTACATGGTTAATATCCAGGAAAAATGAGTGCATCCAGGATAAAGGTGATGGCCCCCGATCTTGAAAAATACAACAGTTGGCAAACTTTCAAACTATACATGTATAAACGCTCAAATTGTACAAAATTTCTTGGTTATTAACTTGGTATGTATCTTCCATAGTGAATATCAAGTGAAGAAAAAAAACAGTCCTGATTTTGATTACTTTAAAATATAACTTTTCCTCTCACGCGGCTACATGTATCCCTGCCCTGTGGCTCACGATGCAAAGACAGTCCAGTATTTCAGCCACTTGACTCTCTGGAATCTATTCTTAAGACAATCAAGTCATGAATTACCAAGAACAAGAATCAACACCTCCAAAACTGGAATCAAAATACTGATTTCCAGTCCTTCTGATTAGAAAATCACAGGTGTGTGGAAAAAAGACACAACTGGATTTTTCTAGGCGTGTGTTTTTTCTAGGTGTGTGATTTTCTAGGTGTGTGATTTTCTAGGTGTGTGATTTTCTAGGTGTGTGATCTGTGGTCCAGGGAAATT
Organism: Patiria pectinifera; assembly: GCA_029964075.1. Lineage (NCBI taxonomy): Eukaryota > Metazoa > Echinodermata > Asteroidea > Valvatida > Asterinidae > Patiria > Patiria pectinifera. The sequence goes on from JASAOE010000558.1 coordinate 4,760, forward strand.
CAGGCGTGCAATAATTCACACTTCTCGGGAGGCTTGTAGGCGTGCGATGGTGTGGGGGTGTGACCGCACGCCTCAAATCAGAAGGACTGGATTTCATCTTTGGAACTGATTTTGTTTGATCCTAACCCGGAATAGCCTAGCCTGCAAAAAGTTTTAAAAAAAAACCAATTCTTGGCATGTTTTGCTAGAAAGCTTCTTGGAACCTTCAAATTGATAACTGTGTAAAGAAACAGAGGCACCTTTTTCAGGGAAATCCATGTAAAAGTAAAAGCACTTTGGCTCTAACTTTCTCAGTTCTGCAAAATTTACACTTGAATCCCCATGGTGGTGTTGGAATTTCTTGGAGAGTTGGGGTAAAAATGGAGGATTTAATTGTTACATTTTTTTCGAACGAATTCAGGTGAAATGGCTAGTGGTTCAGAAGAGGCAAACCCTTGCTCCATGGAAGAGACTTTGGGTTTCCACACCCCAGCTTTCTCAAAACCGCAAGTGGGGATGAAGTTCAACTCGTATCAGGAGGTGAAAGGATTCATCCGGGAGCATGCGGAGGCCAACTATGTCAAGTTCAAAAAGCTGGACTGCCGAACGGTGGAGTGCTCGCGCAAACGGATGCCCAAGCGATACCTGAGCGACGAGCTACAATATGCCACGGTGACCTTCACCTGCATCCATCACGGTCAGTACAAGAGTAAGTCCAAGGGGATGCGACCAAGGCAGAAGACCCAGCGGATTGGATGCCCGGCCAAGTTCAGGTATAAATCACTTTGCTCCTTGCACAAAATCTTCCAGTCAGAACGACAGCAATTCTGCTAATTTAGGATGAGAATTCACGTTGTGTATGGTCAACAAAAAGTATACTAAACTGCCTCAAATATGTAATTAGTACTCATCAGAAGCTGCCACACACATAAGCATTATTGACTGGCAGATTATGATTTGATATTCAGAAGCAAAAAAAAAAACCTGATAGTGAACATGTGTCTCCATTCTCCAACCTGAGGTTTCTAAAATCTGGAAATTGGAACCTAAGGCAAAACTGGAGACGAAGCTGTGGCACAGCAAGTCCCCTCCGATCCCCCCATACCCCCTCCATGGCCCCCTTCCACACTGAAAGATGGACAACGGTGCAAACACTTACATGTAACTTCAGACTCTTTGGCTTCCCATTTTCAGGTTTGTAGCCACCCCTAGCGGCAAGCAACTGTTCCTTGCAGATTTTGTGACACAGCACAACCACCCCCATGATGAGGCAAGCTCCCGGTCTCTCCCCCAAAAGAGAAAAGTAAATAACCAGAAGAGAGAGGAGGCTTCCAAACTACAGCAGGTAGATAAAATCACACAGGCTCCGCATTAATGGCCAACAAAACCATGTTCTATCTTTGTCATGCAAACAATATTAACGATTTTGAGATTATGAATTCTGTGCACAAGCACATCAGTGCAATCCATGAATAGTTACAAAGAGAGAGCTAGGGAAAGCTCAACCTCATCCCCAGTGCTTACTTTATTTCCACCCTTGTTTCCATTTGTAAGCCCTGGATAGGAAACTTTCTTCCTGTAACCTGATTCGATATCGCAATTTGTTAATAATGGATTTTTTATCGTGTAGTCGGTCAGTGTTGTTCCTGTTGTTATTTCGAACGTGCATTACGTGTTTTCACGATTATTGTAATTATAACATCCAAGCCTTCTCAATAATACTCCTTTTCTTTCAAGTTTGCTCATAGTAATATGATATGTGATACTGCATATTGGCGGGCCAGATTGTAACATTTTAACTTTAACAAAAAATCACGTTTTTATAACTCACGGCACGACAAATTGATACTGTTTTTCCCCCAGACACCGCATACAAAAACAAAAGCTAATGTAACGCACATGCAGGCACCAGACTATTCCTCATTTGCATATGTGTTCAAAAATCTTGCACATGCAAATGATCCAATACCAGGGTGAGAGAGCAGGTAGTGGTGGGCGCGTACTGCTCGACACCCTGGGGATGAGGTTGGGAAAAGGTGGGTTCTGCACATTCCAGAAGAATTAGCCTGCGTAGTTCATGCCATATATACAGTATGTACACGCTGTGTCCCTCTCAATGGAGGTATTGAAAGTGGTAAAAAAAAAGAGGAAAAAAACGCAATCTGGTGTTTGTGCATAGACTCAATATTGGAGAACATTTCGGTTTTGCAAAATGTATCACAAAAGCAAATGAACACTTAATACTAGCTAGGGAATACATGTACAGTGTGCATGTAGTTTGACAAGCAAATGGAAATTAAACTACCCGACAACAAATGTCTTACCTGTGTTTATCGGGGTCTGTTATGCTTTGCGACACTGTTTTTTTCCCCTAAAGTGTGACATACATAATAGGAATATACCAAGATCAGAGAAATGTGCTGAAAACAAATCAGGACAGATAATTGTTAGTAAGGCCAAAAAAAAAAAAAATATTTGGTCTCTGGTCAGACCAAAGTTCCGGAATTGACGCGGCCACACGGCTTTTTTTTTTTTCCCTTCAAGCTTGGATTGTACAGACAAGGTGGGTACTATTTTGCTTTGTTGGTGTCCTCATGTACATTGGTGTCCTCCATAATTTGCCTTGGTGCTTTCGATCATTTGCCTTGGTGCAATTTCCCATTCCTTGGTGCTTTTTGGTAAAAAAAAGAGGGCGCTGTTGGAGCTACCGCGGAACATTTTGGAAAAAAAAAAGATCGACGCGCATGATTAAAATCGACGCGCGCGCTGACCAGAGACCGACTTATTTTTTTTTTGGGCCTAACATAAACAAAAACACTTGCACTGGCTAATTCATGCTATATGGATAGATTTTTATTCAGCCTGTGGACCTACTGTTGATATCTTTAAGGGGAAAAAAGTTGGAATGTACATTGCTATTAAAGGCACTCATCAGGCAAGTAAAAGACTTCGTTTGTTATCATTTTACTGGTATTATTTGTCACCGCAGAAAAAAAGGAAGAGATCAGCCCAGAAACACTCAATGCAGGAGGCAACCGGAAAGGCACCGACTACAACAGACATACACATTCTAGCTGCTTCACCTCGGCTAAGGTCACTCTACTCTACCAACATTCAATCTATCCTGGATTATCTGTCACAAGTTGAGGACCAAACCAGTGTCACTGAAGTAGTGGCGAATGCCAATGGGAAGGTTGTCGGAATCTACTACCAGGACCGGGAGATGATTAGAGTGTATGCATCTTTTCCCCATTACCTTGTAGTTGATGCCACATGTAAGTACAACAGCGTAGGAATGCCGCTGTACATCATGCTGGTTGAGGACAGCAACTGCGAATACGAGATCGTAGCTTCCTTCTTTCTGATCGCCTCCAATGCGGAAAGCTTCCAAGCAATGATGAGGAGATTCAAAAAGCACAACCCCAATTGGCCTGACCTTCAGGTCATCATGGCTGATGAGGGCTTCGCTGCCAAGGTCTTGGTGAAGCAGTTCCCAAGTGCAACTCTGCAGATGTGCGTGTACCAGGTACTGAAGAAGTTCAAACAGGACACATCTAAGAAGCCGCTTGGCCTGCAGAAGGAGGAGGAAGCATTCTGCGAAAAGCTAATGCGCAAGCTGGCAGCCTCCAAATCAGAAGCTGCGTACATGGAGAACTACAAGCAGCTCCTGAACACAGAACTTCAGACAATGATCAAGTACTACAACACCACCTGGCACAACAACCGACAGGACTGGGTGGAGGGCCTCAAGTCCAGAAGTGTGGCCCTCATTGAGAAGGATCCTGAGAAACTGACAGCAGTCAGTAAAAAGCTGGAGGCAGTGTTGAAGAACTCGCCGACCTCGAAACAGGTCATGGCCAACTTGAAGAAGGTAGTAAAGAGTATGCGTGATGAGCGAGACAAAACTGCGGCTGCTATAATAGCAGAGAATGCTCCTCAGACCAATCCAGATGACTCCACAGTCAGTAAATTTCAGCAGTACCTGACCCCCTGCGCACTGAAGTATGTCCTGCAACAATTGCAGCTCAGCTGGGAGGTGGAAGCCCAGGCTAACATGGACAGCAAGTCCATGATCATCAAGTCCAGCAAAGACAAGATGATAGTCAGTGCAGATAGTTGTCCCTGCCACCTTTGGCATTCCCTTTGCCTACCCTGCTGTCACATCTTTGCTGTCCGTCGCACAAAGGGCCTTCCCCTCTTTGCAAAGGAAGTCATTGGATCCAGATGGTCTCTTGAGTACTACAGGTCGTGTAGCCGGCCACCAACCAAGAACGTTGACACTGCTCAAAGCATCGATGCCCCGCAAAAACCACTTGGTCTTCTATCCGACCAGGAGAAATGCATCCAGGCATCTGAAATCACCAAGCAGTTGGCAAGTGTTGTGTCGGAGGCTCCAGGGGAACAATTTGCAAGCCAATTGGAAGTCATCGAAAAACTGCTGACATGCTTTCAGAACGGCTCTTCTGTGAACATCATGGAAGAGGTTGGACAGCACACAATAGCCACCGAAGTAATTACTGAGAGTTTCCCTTACAAAGAGGACAACAGGATGGAAAGTTTGCAGGAGACACATGCAAAAGGCGATCTTGTCCCTGTGACATCATGAACAGCCAACAGCTTTTGAGAAGGATGAAGAATCAGTTGAACCTACAACTGTTTCTTACCATGGTTGCACCTACATGTACTTGTACTTAATTTATTAACCGGGCGGGCAAAAACATGCAACCAACGTTGGGACATACATCTCATTCCCTTCACAGACAGATGTATACATCGTGGGAGAGCAAGGCCATTATGTTCTGTACAAACTGCCGTGTATACACACCATTGTACACATTGCACGTATGCATGTATATAAGGCCAAAAATGTCTCCGGTTTCTGGTATGGAGCTTGCCCAAAAAGTGGTGCGGCAACGCGGCTTTGTTTTTTTTTTTTACCTGTTTTTTTTGCTTTAAATGTCGGCTGATGACTGTAAATGGTGCCCGACTAAACTTAGTGCAAATATATGGGAGTCCAGAGAGGCCACATAAAGCTTATTCTCGATCATAACCCCATCTAAAAACACGTTAAAATTGTGCAGCAGCAGGATTCCAGTCAAACCAGTGAGTTTGGCAGTTTTGAGACATCATCTTTTACTGAATTTTTTTTTTTTCATTTTGCCGACGCGCATGGCTACGGCGACGCGCGCATACCAGAAAATGGAGATTTTTTGGGGGGGGCCTAGTACACACACAACGTGATGATCCTCAACTGTTGACCACACACACTGTGACCACGTTGGCATGAGCCCTGTCGAGTTCCTGGTTTATTCAAACAATATTACGGCCCATTTGTTGAGCCAGGCACCCGACTATGAAGCAACATATAAATACTGTAAGAGATTCCATCTTCACTTAAGTCATGTTCATAAATTTGGCCAAAAATCTGTCATGTTGTGCTGACAAATTTCCTTAAAACGACTATAGAGTAAAGATGAGCCTTTCAAGTAATAAAAGAGAAATGTTAACAATAGATGGCTTTTGTGTGGGAATTATAGGGGGGGTATTAGGGGTGCTTCTACACCGTAAGTGCATTTAAGCACATGATCACGTGCATTATTGCACGATAAAACGAAGCAAATACAGATTGTTGTCTAAAATGGTTCTTTTGATAGTGGACAAAATGCATGTTTAGTGTTGGAAAAAAGGATACATTGTATTCTCACTATTCTGTTTTTCACAAGTTTTAGTGTGTCAAGTTTGCTTGAAGATAAATTCGTTATCACGCTCCCGCTTGTGACATGTAGTTCGTCTGTGTCCCACATACCTCTCGGCCTTCGGCCTCATGGTATTTGAGACCCAGTCGCATATATATTCCGTGTTCCACTTGCGCTTGCAGGATAACTAAAAATGTAACCCAAAAGCTTTGTTGGCATATTAAAGTTGCTGTACGCATGCTGTTCAACATTATTCAACGCAAATTCATTTATTTAATAACTGAATGGCAGAATTTTTGTTTGATTTCTCATTCAAAATGTCTTGAATAAGTTTTGTACAGGGTGAGTCAAAAAAAGCGAAACCCAAATGTTGGATATAAAAGTCCAATTCATAAGCTTTCTTTTAGTACAAGAATCATTCAAATCACGTATGTACTTTTCAAGTTACGAAATTTTAAACACAACCACCGTTTCAAAGTTCTGTCCACGGATCACCAAAAAAAAGTGTGCATTCTTTCAGCATAAAGAAAACAATTCACACACATCCCTATGTGATTTGTTTTCGTTTTGCTGAAAGAACACTAACTTTCTTGTAAAGATTGCCCTTTTCCATACAATGCTCTTTTTCATTGGCGCCCCCCCCCCATCCAATATTTTGTGGAGAGTACTTTTTTCACACAAGTGCTCTTTTGAGAAAAAATTAATTTCTTTAATGACGCATCGAAACTTCTGATGATTTCAATACACAGTTCCCGCGTCAAATGGTAAGATTTCTAGTTTGACACCACAAAAATGTAGTAACGATTGGGCTGATGATTTAACTTGACGTGTATTCTACTTGAGCAGTTTACTCTTCTCTGTAAGCTGAAGTTTACTACACACAGAAAAGTCATAACAAAGCTGGAAGATGAGAATTTCTCTATTAGTAGGCCAAGTGGTAGATCTACTGCTGCGGTGATGCCACAATGTCCTTGAATGTCCCGTACCAGCCTTGTAGTTCATGGTATAGCTCCTGGAGATATGCAGAACAGTTCTAGTGATGTTCAATGTCAGTGATTGAAGCACGTGAGAAGTTACTGACGGTGTGGTATACATGTATGAACGTGCAATGTTAAACTAATATGATTGAACTTTATTTGCAGTCATTATTTACAAAACGTCAAATTGTGCAGTGCCTGAACAGACTGACAGCTTTATATTAACAAGCAAATTGTGACGACGTGCACGTGTGTGAAAACTAGCATTGGCGGCTATTGTTATCTTCTTTCCAACTCAATGTTTACAACTGAAAGTTTCCATCATTAATTACAAGTCGAAATAGTAGCAGTTATCGGTTGCCTTGAAGTCGGTGCCACGGCCACAAGACGAGTGACGTCATTGAGTTGACACATCTTTTCTCTCTTGCTGCTCTGCCAGAGATTGAAGGAGCGGCATCGGGGATCGGCTCGGCACGCCCAGCCACAGGCAAGCACGCCATCTACCGTCAGATTCTTGATGTCGTGATGGAGGAGGCATTGCTGGGGGACACGCCCATCGGGACCGGTAATAACCAAGGGGGGATCCAGATCACAATTTTTTGGGGGGACCCCCCAAAAAACTTGCCCCCCGCCCAAAAAAAAAGTGGGTCAAAAATTACGGCGTGGGGTTCGGGTCCGCATTATAAGGGCCCCGAAAAATTGGGTTCATTTTTGGGGGGGGGGGCTGGATCCGCCCTTGTAAATCCCCCCCCCCCAAAAAAAAATATGGGTCCCAAAGACAATGGGGTCAGGGAAACAACTGTTACTTTTGTTTAACCCACTGACCACTCCCTTTAAATTAAGTCAGTATAGAACGATAATCGGTTTAATTGTTTGACAGAAACAAAAAATACATTACTTGCGTTGAAAGATTGTGGTTTTGATGCTCCTTTTTATGTTGGACGATTGTGAAGAGAAAAGAAAAACCAATCTGTAAATCTTGCACAACAGTCTGACATGCAGGGGGTAGCCAGGATTTTTCTAGAGGGGGCAAAGCACCCCCCCCCCCAAAAAAAATCCATATACTTTTTCCACCATATTCTCGATTTTTCATTTTTTTTTCGAGGGTGGGCAGGGACATTTCCCCCCCCCCCTTCCCCGGCCACCCATTAAATTAACAGCAAGTTGACTTCGAGCCTCTTTTTCTCCCCCCCCCCCTGTTTTCTCTCCCCGTTTTCCCATTTTTGTTTGGGGGAGGAGCTAGGGAAGGCTTGTCCGGGGGTGTGGGGAGTGCCTCCCTTGCCCCCCCCCCTACATCTCGCGACACCCATTTTGGCGTAAACTGAAGGGGGTGGTTCCTAGATGGGGAGGGACTGGGGCAGGGCAGAATAATGATCCGGCACGGTCCGCTCGGTCGTCAGACACACAAACACCGAGACCCCACCTAGTGTCCCGAGGGCCTGGACAGTTATTTGGTGGATGACGAAAAACTTTCCGGTCACACCGGTTTTCAAATTTATTTGAAACCTTGGTTGCCGTACGTGTACCGTGAATTCTTTGCAATTTTGACCGTAGACCTTAGAACTAGAAGGATCAATTTGCTTCAAGCTAGTTTGGCGGTTGAACTGGACTACCAAGACTCTTTAGGTTAATTACCTAATCCAGGTGCGGGGGACATTTCATACGAGGCAAATCATTTAGAATAATGGTGTCCGCGGACTTTGAATGTTTGCCGCACCCTCCAGACGCTCTTTTCAATAATTTTTTTCCAGCCTCCTGCACGTCCCCGGCCGGCCCCGCCCACCATGCATGTGAAAGCCGCCTGGCCTCGTGGGAAACAGGTCAACTCGTACGCAACCTCGTCCCCAGGGTGTCGAGCAGTACGCGCCCAACACTACCGGCTCTCTCACCCTGGTATTGGATCATTTGCATGTGCAAGATTTTTGCAGACGTATGCAAATGAGGAACAGTCTGGTGCCTGGATATGCGTTACACATTAGCGTTTGTTTTTGTATGCGGTGTCTGGGGTAAAAACAGAGTCGATTCGTAGCAGCGCGAGCACGGCGTGAGTTACGAAAACACGATTTTTGAAATCAAACTGTTACGATCTTATCAAGACAATATGCAGTATCATATTTCATATTAATATAAGCAAATTGGAAAGGAAATTAGTATTTTCGAGAAGGCGTGGACGACTGATCGCGAAAACACGTACTGCACGTTGTGAATATATAGCACCAAGTACACGATAAAAATCCATTACTAGCCAATTGCGGTATCCAATCAGGATACAGGAAGAAAGTTTCCTATCCAGGGTTTACTATTGGAAACGCGGTTGGAAATAAAGTAAGCACTGGGGACGAGGTTGACTCGTACGCGAACCAACTCGTACGCGAGACAACTCGTACGCGGATTGGTCAACTCGTACGCGAGACAACTCGTACGCCAGCCAACTCGTACGCAAGACAACTCGTACGCGGACCAACTCGTATGCGGACCAACTCGTACGCCAGGCAACTCGTACGTGGACCGAAATAAGCAAATTTAAATTGAACGATGTTTACGATCGCCAAAAGTTTACCCCAAAACACACGCCAAAGTTATCGATTTATCACAGTACACAGAACGATTGTATGACTGAATAACTATGATTGTAGCCATATGTATTTTCAACAGTTTAAATTCCATAAATGCAACGATGTCCAGTTCAAAAGTTTCAATGATACAAAAAAACATGATCCAGTAGTGCAATGCTGCGGCATGCGCTTCCAACCACGCAGCTAGTGTGGAGAATTTGTCAAGACGTACAACGATTTGTTTTACACATAGCGCGGGGCCACTATAGCAATGTATTTTTGGAAGTCTACAAATGCAGCGGACATTATACGATTTAAATTCTCACTACGTGGCAATATCTTGCCGTATAGCGTACGGTGTGAGCCAGGATCAGACATCGACAGTGTGTGCGAGTGGTCCGGGAAAACAAATCATAACTTTTTGGTTATGAGCAAAAAAAGCTGATTTAAAACTGAACTAATTGGGACCACTCAGTAACACAAAATTATCCCCTTAACTTAAGAAAAAAAGAATGTGCCGGACAACTGACCGACCCTAATTTCCTACACGCCCGAACCAACGGTTTCAGTCTAGTCTATACTCACGCGTACGAGTTGGCTCGCGTACGAGTAGGTCCGCGTACGAGTTATCACGCGTACGAGTTGGCCCGCGTACAAGTTTGTCCGTGTACGAGTTGTCCTGCGTTCGAGTTGGTCGCGTACGAGCTGACCTGTATTCATGACCAGTGGCCACCTTTGGGAACTTGCACAGCGCCACCACGAGGCTCGTGGTGGCGCTGTGCAAGTTCCCAAAGGTGGTCACTGGTCATTCTGGTCGTCAATTTTCTCTGCGCTGGGACAGTGTGAAAACTGTCTTGTTTGTCAATCTTCTTTCATAACTGTGTTGACAAAGATGCTTTCATTCACGCTTGGTTCCTGGCAAATGTTGTAAAATATGTTGGTAATTACTGACAGCCGATCAACTTATTACTTTGATTAATGTTCGCTGGCTCTAGTCTAGCCCTAGCCCCACTATAGTGTGGCGGTCGGTATGCTGCGCTGAACCAAAGGCCACACACCGTGGTCCGCGCACCACTGAGGACGTTTTCATAAAATCTGCGGTCCGTTTCTTACATATGGTTGTATTCTATGATGTCCCATCTATCACTTCTGGGATGCTTAGGAGTAATGATGTTCAATTTTCCGAGATATTCTTGAATCTTTCTGGAGCCCATATGCACTCGTGAAACGTCTGGTGATGGCAGCCACTTTGAATGTGACGGGAGATGACCTCAAGCTGTGACGTCGTGTTTATGCAAATTACTTGTCGAGCGAGGCGCGAGTTGCAAATGCGACGGCTGTTCCCTGTGCCGTGGTTCCTGGATAGAGGTCAGTGCACGTGGCCCCAGACGATAAATGCATGGTACAGGAAACAGCCGTCGCAATTGCAACTCGCGCCCTCGCTCGACAATCAATTTGCATAAACGCGACGTCACAGCTTGAGGTCATCTCTCGTCACATTCAAAATGGCTGCCATCACCACCAGACGTTTCACGAGTGCATATTGATATGGGCTCCAGAAAGATTGAAGAATATCTCGGAAAATTGAACATCATAACATCCAGGCATCCCAGAAGTGATAGGTGAGACATCAAAGAATACAACCATAAGAAAGTAAGAAACTGAGAATGTAAGAAACGGACCGCAGATTTTATGAAAACTTCGTCCTCAGTAGCGTGCGGTGCCACGGTGTGTGGCCTTTGGTTCAGCGCAGCATACTGACGGCCACACTAGTGGGGCTACCTTCCTCCATGCTCTATCTAGTGTAGCCCCATAAACAGATAAAATGTGGCAAATTTAAGGACTAGCCTACCTCCGGCTCCGTGAATAAAGGCCACACTTCCACCATCACACCTGACCATGTACAAAAACATGTCGGACTTTGTCAAATTTTGATTTTCACATTGAGGCTTAGTTTGTAGTTTATTTTTGCTTTAGAAGCATACTCGCCCTCTTTATACTCTAATCAGAAATGCTGCCTTTTTCAGATGTCTGATTTTCGTGAAATTTCATGTTGAAATTTTGATACGCAAACGTGTGCAAACGAATTTGAAAATTTCACGAAAAATAGACATCTGGAAAAGGCAGCACTCTCTGATTAGCCTATAAAGAGGGTGAGTATGCATGGTATGCTTCTAAAGCAAAATTAAACTACAAACTAAGCCTAAATCATGTAAAAATTAAAATTTGACAAAGTCCGACATGTTTTTGTACATGGTGGAAGTGTGACCTTTATTTACGGAGGTAGTCCAGTAAATTGGCCACATTTGTGGGGCTAGTTCAAGTGGTAATTGGTTTGTGCACAAACAAAATTTGTGTAAACAAAGCAATTACCATGCGCACACCTAGTCCCATAAATGTGACGGTAATACTGGACTACCTCCGTATTAACCGTCACACATCCCTCATATGGTCTGAGCACGGAAAGTCCGTTGCTAGGGGAGCCGAACAGCAATTTGAAATCGCAATTATTTTGTCACTTTATACTCACACAATGCCGTCTACAACTGCTTAATAGCAACAAAACATTAAATTCTGCACCTTCAGAGGTCTAGTTATCTTGTAATTTCGAGTTGAATTTGGAAGACTTTCGGCTGCCACTGTTCACGAAAGCTTCATGCTGCATTACGTCATGGGTTTTGATAATCGCGCCCTCACTAGCTTGCGTCAAGTTTTGACAATGTGCATTGGTGTGGCTGTTGCCTGTCATTCAGCTTTGGTCAAAAGTGCGCCTGCATACATGCACTGTGTGGAATATCAAATAGACAAACAGTCCTGGCCGGGTACCCATTTTTTTTCCGAAGCCAGTACCTTCGTTCTACCCATAAATATACACACCTAAAACTGAGGAATGTTAATCTCACTTTTCAAAGAAAATTCATTTAAGAGTGAAAGTGTCTTGGCACTACCTTTCTCAGTCCTGCAAAACAAAAGTTGAATCATCCTTTTGGTGTTTGAAGGATCCTTGAAGGTTGGGGTTCAAAATGAAGGATTAAATTGTTCCTTTTTTCTGATCAATTCAGGTGAAATGGCTAGCCGTTCAAAAGCAGCAAATCCGTACCCCATGGAAGAGACTTTGAATGTCTGCATCCCAAACTCCTCAAAACCCCAAGTGGGGATGAAATTCAACTCGTATCAGGAGGTGGAACGGTTCATCCGGGAATACGAGGAGGCCAACTATGTCAAGTTCAAAAAGCTGGACTGCCGAACGGTGGAGGGCTCGCGTAAGCGTTCGCCCAAGCGATATCTGAGCGACAAGCTACAATATGCCACAGTGACTTTAAGCTGCATCCATCAGGGTCAGTTCAAGAGTAGGTCCACGAAGTTGCAGCCAAAACTGGAGACCCAACGGATGGGTTGCCAAGCCAAGTTCAGGTATGTAATCATAAATCATTCGCACTTTGCACATAATTTTCAAGTTGGAACAAAAGCAATTCAGCTCTTTTACGATGGGAATTCACACTCAATTTGGTTAACAATAATCAAATTAAACACCTACATTTTTTAACAATATGTAGCCAGTACGCCGAGTAGATTCCATTTAACTTCAGACTCTTTGGCTTCCCATTTTCAGGTTTTCAGCCACCCCTAGTGGCATGCAACTGTACCTTGCAGACTTCATCACACAGCACAACCACCCCCATGATGAGGCAAGCTTCAGGGGTCTCCCCCAGAAGAGAAAAGTCAATGACCAGGAACGTGAGGAGTCCTTCAAAGTACATGTACTTCAGGTAGATCTATAGGTCCAACAGAGGATGTTTATTTTTGGAAAATCACACAGGCTCATTATACACATTGCTCAAAATGCTAATCAGACAAATAGAAGACTTTCTTTGTTGTCGTTTAGACTGGCTGATCAAAGACCGCCATAATCACATTGGGCTGCAAAAGTGGTTCAGCTGCATGCTGTTGAGCAAAGGTATACCATGAACCATGCTCTCATCTGCCCTCTGCTAACAAGCCCATGCAGCGCACGAGATCTTGCGGAGTTCAACGAAAATGTGAAAAACTGTGTCAGCAAGTAGGAAACCATATTGTAAGTTACTTAAAAGGCTCTCAAAGAAGAGTATCTAGACTGGTTTCATTTGTCATTGCAGAAAAGAAGGAGAGGATCAGCCCAGACAGAAGAAATTCTACACTCCATGGAAGAGACTTTAAGTGACCACATCCCAAACTCCTCAAAACCCCAAGTGGGGATGAAGTTCAGCTCGTACGATGAGGTGGAACGGTTCATCCAAGAGCACGAGGAGGCCAACTATGTCAAGTTCAGAAAGCTGGACTGCCGAACAGTGGAGTCCAACCGCAAGCGGATGCCTAAGCGATACCTGAGCGACGAGCTACGATATGCCACGGTGACCTTCAGCTGCATCCATCACGGCCAGTACGCGAGTCAGTCCAGGGTGCGACAGAGACAAAAGTCCCGACGGATTGGATGCCAAGCCAAGTTCAGGTATAAATCACTTGTTCTTTGCACAAAATCTTCCGGTCAGAACAGCAGCAATTCCGCTCTTTTAAGATGTGAATTCACGCTCAATTTGGTTAACATTAACCAACTTAAACACCTACAATATCTAGCTGGTACTCATCAGAAGCTGCAACCTGAACCAGAATGTATGCACACATGAGTGGTGTTGATTGCCATATTATGAGTTGATGTTAAGTAACACCAAAAAAAAAGGACCTGGTAGTGAACATGTGTCTCCATTCTCCAACTTGAGGTTTCTTAAATCTGGAAATTGGAACCTGAGGCAAAGCTGGAGTCGAAGCTGTGGAAACGTAGCTCCCATCCAACCCCCCCCCCCCCCAAAAAAAACCCCCTCCCCCCCCCCTTTTAACTAAGGTGGACAAATGTGCAAACACATTTCACTAGATTTCACTTGACGTGATACTCTTCGGCTTCCCATTTTCAGGTTTGCAGCCACCCCTAGCGGCAAGCAACTGTACCTTGCAGATTTTGTGACACAGCACAACCACCCCCATGATGAGGCAAGCTTCCGGTCTCTCCCCCAGAAGAGAAAACTAAACGATCAGGAAAGAGAGGAGGCCTTCAAAATACTGCAGGTAGCTTACTTTTGGAAAATCACACAGGCTCCGCTTAATTGCCAACAAATGTACTGTCTTTATCATCGAGGTGTCTAAAAAAATCGAAAGTGAGGCTTGGAATGCACTCCAATTATTTAATGGGATGGCGCCAGACTATTTTATGAAATAGTCTGGCGCCATCCCATTCAATAGTTTACACTTTATAAAGTAGATTCAGGGAACACAATCAACATGTTTGAAAATAAAATAGTCTGGCGCCATCCCATTCAATAGTTTGCAATTTATAAAGTAGATTCAGGGAACACAATCAACACGATCAAAAATAAAATAGTCTGGCGCCATCCTGTTCAATAGTTTACAATTTATAAAGTAGATTCAGGGAACACAATCAACACGATCAAAAATAAAATAGTCTGGCGCCATCCTGTTCAATAGTTTACAATTTATAAAGTAGATTCAGGGAACACAATCAACACGATCAAAAATAAAATAGTCTGGCGCCATCCTGTTCAATAGTTTACAATTTATAAAGTAGATTCAGGAAACAATCAACACGATCAAAAATAAAATAGTCTGGCGCCATCCTGTTCAATAGTTTACAATTTATAAAGTAGATTCAGGGAACACAATCAACACGATCAAAAATAAAATAGTCTGGCGCCATCCTGTTCAATAGTTTACAATTTATAAAGTAGATTCATGGAACACAATCAACACGATCAAAAATAAAATAGTCTGGCACCATCCTGTTCAATAGTTTACAATTTATAAAGTAGATTCAGGGAACACAATCAACACGATCAAAAATAAAATAGTCTGGCGCCATCCTGTTCTATAGTTTACAATTTATAAAAGTAGATTCAGAACACAATCAACACGATCAAAAATAAAATAGTCTGGCGCCATCCTGTTCAATAGTTTACAATTTATAAAGTAGATTCAGGGAACACAATCAACACGATCAAAAATAAAATAGTCTGGCGCCATCCTGTTCTATAGTTTACAATTTATAAAGTAGATTCAGGGAACACAATCAACACGATCAAAAATAAAATAGTCTGGCGCCATCCTGTTCAATAGTTTACAATTTATAAAGTAGATTCAGGGAACACAATCAACACGATCAAAAATAAAATAGTCTGGCGCCATCCTGTTCAATAGTTTACACTTTATAAAGTAGATTCAGGGAACACAATCAACACGATCAAAAATAAAATAGTCTGGCGCCATCCTGTTCAATAGTTTGCAATTTATAAAGTAGATTCAGGGAACACAATCAACACGATCAAAAATAAAATAGTCTGGCGCCATCCCATTCAATAGTTTACAATTTATAATATAGATTCAGGGAACACAATCAACACGATCGAAAATGGCTTCCCGTGAATAAGGCCTACAGATATTGTTTTTTGGAAAAAAAAGACCCCAACAAAAGATTTCTTTCATGTCTTGTTAAGGGTTTCTTATGCACTCGGACACTTTTTTTTTTTTTACTTCAAGTTGGATATTAAAAATAGGAACGCACCAAGATTACAGAAATGTGCTGAAAAATCTGATTCTTGTCGGACAAATACTTGGTGGTAATGTGAACGAAAACACTTGCACTGGCTAGATCACGTCGTGTGGATATATTTTTACTCTGCCTGTATATTTTTTTGGAGAAAAGTTAGAGTACACATTGCTAAAAACAATCATTGGGCAAGTAGAAGATTTCGTTGTCATTTAGGCTGGTATCATTTGTCATTGCAGAAAAAAGGGAGAAGAGCGACCCGTAAACACTTACAGGAGGCAACCGGAAAGGCGGTGACTACAAGAGACGTACATAACCTTGCAGCTGCATCTCGGCAAAATTCACTCTGCTACGCCAACATTAAGGCTATCCTGGATTATCTGTCACAGGTTGAGGAACAGACCAGCGTAATTGAAGTAGTGACAAATGCCGACGAGAGGGTGGTTGGAATCTACTACCAGGACCGGGAGATGATGAGAGTGTACGCATCTTACCCCCATTACCTTGTAGTTGATGCCACATGTAAGAACAACAGCTTACAAATGCCGTTGTACGTCATGCTGGTTGAGGACAGCAACTGCGAATACGAGATCGTAGCTTTCTTCTTTCTGATCGCCTTTAATGCGGAAAGCTTCCGAGCAATGATGAGGAGATTCAAGGAGAACAACCCCAATTGGCCTGACCTCCAGGTCATCATGGCTGACAAGGACATCTCTACCAAGATCTTGGTGGATGAGTTCCCTAGTGCATCTCTGCAGATGTGCCTGTCCCAGGTACTGAGGAAGTTCAAGCAGGACACATCTAAGAAGCCGCTTGGCCTGCAGAAGGAGGAGGAAGCATTCTGCGAAAAGCTAATGTGCAAGCTGGCAGCCTCCAAATCAGAAGCAGCGTACATGGAGATCTACAAGCAGCTCCTGAACACAGAACTTCAGACAATGATCAAGTACTACAACACCACCTGGCACAACAACCGACAAGAGTGGGTGGAGGGCCTCAAGTGCAGAAGTGTGGCCCTCAAGAAGGAGGATCCTGAGAAACTAAAAGCAGTCAGTGAAAAGCTGGTGGCAGTGTTCAAGAACTCCCCGACCTCGAAACAGGTCATGACTAACTTGAAGAGGGAAGTCGAGAGTCTGCGTGAGGAGCGAGACAAAACTGCGGCTGCTCTGCTAGCAGAGAATACCCCTAAAACCAATCCAGACAACACCACAGTCAGTAAGTTTCAGCAGTACCTGACCCCCTGTGCTCTGAAATATGTTTTGCGACAATTGAAGCTCAGCTGGAAGGTGAAAGTCAAGGCTGATATTGACAATAAGTCCATGACGATCACATCCAGCAAAGACAAAATGATAGTTCGTGTGGACAGCTGCCCGTGCCATCTCTGGCAATCCCTTTGCCTACCCTGCTCTCATATCTTTGCTGTACGTCGCACCAAAGGGCTTCCTTTCTTTGCCAAAGAAGTCATTGGATCCAGATGGTCTCTTGAGTACTACAGGTCGTGTAGCCGGCTCTCAGCCCAGAACACAGACACTGCTCAAAGTATTGATGCCCTGCAGAGACAACGGCTCTGTCTTCTTTCTCGCCACGAGAAATACATCCGGGTGTCTAAAATCACCATGCAGCTGGCAACTGTTATGAGTGAGGCTCCAGCAGAACAATTTGCAAGCCAACTGGAAGCAGTCCAAAAAGTGCTGACTTGCTTTCAAAACGGCTCTTCTGTCAACATCACAGAAGAGGTCGGACAGCACGCAATAGACACCGAAGTAATTACTGACAGTTTCCCTTATCAAGAGGACATCAGGATGGAGAGCTTGCAAGAGACACATACACAACACGAACAGACGACAGCTTGAAGAACCAGTTGAACCTACAAGTGTTTGTTAATTACACGGTACAAGTAACCTATGCAATTATATGGGTTGTGAGTTTTCACTAGGAAGATATTTTGCTTGTTTAAGGTGACTGTTCCAAAATTATTTTTTTCGTTCACTAACAGTTCATTTTCGTATATATCTTGTAGAACCTAGAGAAATACTTTACCGATGTCCGGATTGTATAGTGCATGCAGCTTAATGAACAGCTACATCGATGGAAGTAATTCATGATTAAAATAAAACAGCAAAGTTCTTCTGCAGCAATTCTTCCAAGTCGAACAGTACTTCTATAAATGCGTATTCATTTTCATTGTAGGCCTAATTGAGAAAGTACAGTAAAATCTCTATAACCAAAACTCTGATAACTCAAAACAACTGTTAAGTCAAACAAAGAATCCACTCCCCTCAGTAAAATAGCACTCCGAAAATCAATGGGGGGGGGGGGGGATGTGCCATATTTTCAATGGGGAGCGTGGATACAATCCCACAATCAGGCACACTATACATGTATTAGGCCAAAAAAAAAAATAAGTCGGTCTCTGGTCAGCGCGCGCGTCGATTTTAATCATGCGCGTCGATCTTTTTTTTCCCCAAAATGTTCCGCGGTAGCTCCAACAGCGCCCTCTATTTCCGCACCTCCTCATTTTTTTTTTACCAAAGAGCACCAAGGAATGGGAAATTGCACCTAGGTAAATGATCGAAAGCACCAAGGCAAATTATGGAGGACACCAATGTACATGAGGACACAAAAAAAGCAAAATAGTACCCACCTTGTCTGTACAATCCAAGCTTGAAGAAAAAAAGAAAAAAAAGCAAAAAAAAAAAGCCGCGGGGCCGCGTCAATTCAGGAACTTTGGTCTGACCAGAGACCGAATATTTTTTTTTGGCCTTAACTAAAAGTGTACAAATGCACCCTTCTCACGACTATTTATTTAGGGGGTGACCATTCGCATGTACATCACATTTTTACATTTTGCTAGTGCCATTTTTTTTATGGATATTGTTTTTTTTGGGGGGGGGGGGCTAAAACCCCTAGGCCCCCCCTTCCCCCAGAACCGCCACTGCGCTGCATGCTGTACGTGTACAGCATTTACTTGATCGACGTACTGTGATGAAATCATGATCAAGTTGTCTTGTGCTGACGTTGAAACTGCGTCGTCTACTACATTCATGAGACGTTTATGAAAAGTCATGATTTTCATTTCCGAACGAAATTTTAAGGAATATAATGTCCTGTAACAAATAATTTTGCCTGTTTGTTTTTGTTAGTATACCTAGCTGCAGCCTTATAAAGTGGTTTATTGCGCAGGATAGAGCGTCCCGCTTTCATGATACATGTACTGGTAATATAATGGGGGTGCTGTGGTCCAATGGTCAGAGGTGGCAGCTGAGTCATTTTTTGCAAGTCCAAGTCAAGTCACAAGTCATTGTTTGCAAGTCCAAGTCAAGTCACAAGTCATTAGGTCCAGTAACAAGTCAAGTCACAAGTCATTAGGTCCAGTCACAAGTCAAGTCACAAGTCATTTGGTCTAAACACAAGTCAAGTCACAAGTATCTTTGTCCAAGAACACGTCAAGTTGCACATTATTTTGTCCAGCTGTAATAAGCTAAAAGAACCTGGCGTCAACTTACGAGTTATTTTGAACATGCCTCCTTAATTCCCCTTTTTCAATGTGTTGCAATTACTATTCTTGTAGTTTATCACATATCTGTCGGATATTAGCCCTTTGTATACTTTAATAAATTTACTTTACATTGTAGAAATAAATGTTGGGATGACATGAAAAAAAGACTTCACTCACTCGATTACATGTAGTATACTAACACTTTATTGTTCAATTTTCATGTATACTAAACGCCTACCAATGGTTTGGGCTATCCGGTATTTTACATGCAATTGACAAAGGCCTGCTTTCTTTTCATGAAAGGTTCCTTTCAAAGTTTGTTCAACCATTACATTAAGCAAGAGACTTGGTCATTGAAAACTGTAGTTTGTTGTGACAGTCTTATTGAAGACTTCTGAAACTAGTGGGAACTATTCATTTACTGGATTCAGTCACTGAGGTCTATTTTCTGGAATGAAACTTTCTCGCTGCATCTATAAACTGCATTATAAACACCTTGAGTGGCCTTTTGGGCCCTGTGTTGGGCGACTTCAATTTAAAAAAAAAAATCTATTTTTTTCATGTACAAACTGTTACACTTCAAACAAGACTTGATAGCATAGTATCACTCAACTTTGCTCTGTGTGGCCTCATAATTATTCCTCCATGACTGAATACATGTTCGATGGGGGAGCTAGTAGCAGGAACAGACAGCACCCTCATAGCAAGAGGAAAGAGTCTGGGGAGGCTGTTCTTATTTACCAACCAGAAGTGCACGCATGACGTTACAGCTCAGCTCACTGATATGATCTACAGCTGCAGGTGGGCGAAGTAGAAACCGCGCAAGCCAAAGTCGTTTTTTAATGCACGTAAGGCGTAAACCGAATAGCTAATTAAAAGTATAATAGCTTAATTAAAGTGTATTGGGTCGCTCGAGTAGCGTCTGACGGGTTGGTAACTAGTCATTTTTTGCAATCCCAAGTCAAGTCACAAGTCATTGTTTGCAAGTCCAAGTCAAGTCACAAGTCAAAGCTGGTATTTACAAGTCAAGTCACAAGTCACAAAAATAGCAACTCTAGTCCGACTCGAGTCCAAGTCACACGACTCGAGTCAGCAACTCTGTTCTGCCAATGGTTACGGTGTTTGACTCGTGTACCATGGTACATGGGTTCGAATCCTGACCGTGGGGCCACGGTGCTTGTAGTTGTATGCTCTTGAGCAAGGAACCTTACCATGCTTCGTCCTTCCGTCGGATGGGACGTAAAGCCGAATGTCCCGTGTGTTAAAGAACCCAGTATTACCCAGTAAATATGCGCCTATCAAATGTTTCCCGCTGCCCCAGGTCCGATGTCGGGATTTGGTCACGTTTTTCATGCCCAGGGTGGGGATTTTGGTAACTCAAATTATAATGTTAACATTGGCTTACTAATGGAAAGGAAATCATTAGTGCGCCCCACGTAGGTAAGTCGGGGATTGTCACTACAATTTTGCCCGAGGGGTGGGGATTTTGTCACTTCAAAAGTGACAATCCCCACGTCTTGGGTGGGGCAGGGGTGGGGAAAACAATTTATAGGCGCATTATCGCTGAATAAGAGCCTAAGGGGTTTGCCCCTACATTTCAGCATTGATTTGCTGACGACCCCCCGGCCGCCACTCCCGATCCCCTGCAAAAATTCCTGGATCCGCCCCTTGCTCTTAATTCGAAAGTTTAAATTAATATATTGATTACTAATGTCATGGGCCGATTTTTTGTGTGCGTGTCTCATTGAAAAGCACAAAAGCAATGTAATGCTAACAAATTATCAATTCAATTTGAAAATCTATTTTCAAGGTGGCACCCAAAATTTCAAAAAAGCACCCATAGCAATTCTTCGGCTATATTCTCTGCAGCAGGACCGTCGGGCCGACTCTGTAGTCTCTGTGTCTCACAATCGTGTTTGCATATTTATATTATATTAATGTTAAGAAAACATCTGAATATTATTTCGCATAATAATTATTATGAGATGCGCAACCATTTTGATTGAATGCTATGAACACGCGACCGTCTCCACACCGGCCAACGTACGTACCCTACGTGTCATTTATTTATTTTATTTATTTATTTCTTATTTACCCTGGGGAAACCTCTCAGTGGTACACTGTTTTCCAGAGGTGCCCAGCAATTATACAGAACAATTCATTTAAAACTACAATTACCGTAAAACACTAAAAATAGTAAATAGTAAAATATGGGTACATAAAAACACTTAAAATATACATGTATAAAAAATACTCATGGACCATTCAGTAAAAACAAACAAAACACAGATACACACACCCAAAAAATTGCACTGGAAAAAAAAAAACAAGAGCACCCATGCACTGCATAAAACTCTGCGTGAATAATATGAAATCTTGCGCATAAATTGTCTGCATGATGAGCAGTTCTCAAAAAGCTGTAAGCAACCAAAACCAGAGGTCAAGCAATTTGCCCCATTATAACAGGCACATTATCGATGGGTACTGAATTAGTACATTAAAAAAACAGGTTTTTGTATGTGTGTATGTAAGGGCGTTGAATGAATAAGCTCCACGAACCACAAATTTCCGTTTACCTGATTTAGATTTACTGAATGGGGGAACAAGGTTGCCTTGAGAACCAGACCTAGTGTTATGTGTGTGAGCATTCATGGTATGAGTGAAACAGTTGCATAGTTACGATGTACGTTTGATGATCATAAATCGAGGATTTTCTTTTGTTCCTCCTCCCCTTTCCTTTGTTTGTACTTTTCGCAACAGCTCTCTATGGTTTTGTACACGTTTTGTTATCGAGGTCGTTCTTGATTTGGTTCCTGTCCTCGATTCACCGGTGATGCACGTAGTCGATAGTCCTCGATTTACGGCATACACTAGCCCAGTGGACTCCTCCGTTGTGTACAACGCGACGGAATGCAATGTAGACGACGTCCAACCTGGGCTAGCTAGGCATACACGTACGTACATTGTACAACGTGTGCTGTGCCGCGCAAAAAAAATAATGTGAACGCCGCCTCGTGGTGGCGCCGTGCAACTCAAGTTCTGGTAACTTCCTCCAGGTCCTCCCGGGCTTGAAACAGAGAGTTTTCGCTACAATTTTTGTTGCTAAGCAGTGACCAAGATGCTTTCACTCACGCTCGATTCCAGAAAAACGTGTGGTTAATTTGTAAGTTCACGGAAGATTCAATTTGGAAAGAATGTTGCAATCTGACGCTACTTAAGTTAAGCGGTTGTGTCATCAATACCAAGCCACTCGGTGACTCGGTCCTTTTCTACGCAATGAATTAGGCTAGCAATTTGTGTGTGACACAACGCCCGCGCGTATGCGAGCGTTACCTGCGCAGATAATGGAGGGTCGAGGATACCATGGAGGAAGGCCAAGACAAAGTTCCTAACAAAATTGGAAAAGTTTCTCGGTCCCAGATTCATGTCATGTACCGTCATTTTTGCAGTGACTGACCTTCAACATGTTAAATTCATCCTGTTCATTGAGAATATGAGATGATAAATGAAGAAATAAGCAGCGTCAGGTTGCCACATTCTTTCCGTCAGTAAATTAACAATGATTTTAAAGATGTCGTAAAACGTGTTAAATTTGGCTGCTCGCAGATATTTTTTTCCCACCATGCGGCCGGTCTTGTGATTGGTTTGTCGACTAGAGCCCAATAATTCTAGTGGTAGTACAATAAACTTGCACGTACATAAACAAAAGTATAATATTTCCTAACGGTAATCAGGTGAAATGGCTAGTGGTTCAGAAGAAGAGGTTGTCCACATCCCATCACCAGAATTGGGCATCAAGTTCAACTCCTACGAGGAGGTGGAACGATTCATCCAGATGCATGAAAGAGAGGCCAGCACTGTCCAAGTTCCCCATCAAGCTGGACTCCCGAACGGTGGAGGGGATCCATAGCCCGGCTGCCCAAGCGATACACTGAGCGATGAGCTCAAATATGCCACCCGGTGACCTTCGCTGCATCCATAGAGGTCATTACAAGAGAGTCAGTCAAAAGGGACCCTACACGACCAAGACAGAAGACCCAACGGATGGGATGCCAAGCCAGAAGTTCAGGTACATCGTCAGGACCCCTAAAGCTATACGAGTCCTTTTTTCTTAAGCATTTACCTTCAATTTGTGTGTGACTTCTGGCAGCGTGCGTATGCAAGCGTTACCTGCGCAGATAATGGAGGGTCGAGGATGCATAAATCACTCGTTCTTTGTGCAAAATCTTCCAGTCTGAAAAAGTAATTCTGCTCTTTTATGATGGAAGTTTTGGTTAATGAAACGCTTAAATGTGTAGCTGGTACTCGTCACAAGCTGCCAGAATGCGTGCGTCACAAGTAAGATACGTAGACGTTGGGCATTGTTGCTGGCTCTATTATGATTTTATTTTCAGAAGCCAAAAATGGAGTGGATAGTGAACATGTGTCTCCATTTTCCATCCTAAGGTTCCTAAAATAAGGAAATTTGAGCCTAATGCCAAAGTTGGAGACAAAGCTGAGGGGCGGCAAGCATATTATTTTTGCACATCATGCACCCTAACATCAATATTTGTGGATGGAAGACGGCAGGTTCTGCGTAGTGTTTTCCTTCAATTAAACATATCCTAACCAGCAAAAATATTTGATGAGAAAATGGACATGGGTTTTGAACCACATATCTTACGATCCATATTTCATTCAACTATCCACTGGAGGCCACTGTGGCAGCTCGGCCAGCCGCTCTTTGGAGGAAGTAGCTTTATGTACATTGTGCATGACTTGAGTGAGTAGCAATGGTGTAGCGTCATTTGTTTTTTTTTCTTATGAATAAACATCAAACTAGCTGAATAATCATGATCCATTGATGATGTGTGCCACGCAGATAAAAACACATGCGGGGCGAGCCGAGGCGGCTTAACACCCTATCCCCCCTTCCCCCCCAAAGAAAATAGAATGACATGGGTGCAACCACATTTCACTATATCCCACTCTACATGTACATGAGACTCTTCTGCTTCCCATTTTCAGGTTTTCAGCCACCCCTGACGGCAAGCAACTCTTCCTGGGGGCTTCGGTGACAAAGCACAACCACCCCCTCAAAGAGGCAAGCTTCAGGTCCCTCCCCCAAAAGAGAAAACTGAATGACCAGGAGCGAGAGGAGGCCTGTGAAATACTCCAGGTAGATAAGTCCAACAAATAATTAAGAATTGTTTCTGGGAAAACCACAAAGGCCCAGCTTAAAAGGCCAACAAAACTTCCTCATGAAGCCAAGATTTGATATTCTACGTGGTACTGTTTAATGGTTTCAAGGGTATGGACTCCATGCACAAGCACATGTAACCCCTGAAGGATTAACCAGTTCGCGCCGGAGGCCATGTATACACCCAATAGTTTTGCAGTATTCGCAACGAATGATACATTTATAAACATGCGGTGAGCGAAGCCGGAAATATCTGTCAGCAACCCACTCAAAGTGAGCTAGATCCTGACTTTTGAGATGGTTAGATTTTTATTCTGCCTGTGGATATCTTTTTGTGAAAAAATGTTGGATTTATACACTTCATTAAAAAGTCATAAGGCAAGTAGAAGACTTATCATTTTGCACTGGTTCCTTATTTTTCATTGCAGAAAAAAGGGAAGAGGTCAGCCCAGAAACACTTACAGGAGGCAACCGGCAAAGTACTTACTATGAAAGACATACACAACCTAGCTGCTTCATCTCGGCAAAACTTGCTCTGCTACACCAATATTAAGGATATCCTGGATTATTTGTCAAAGCTTGAGGAACAGACCAGCGTGATTGAAGTAGTGACGAATACTGACGGAAGGGTGGTTGGAATTTACTACCAGGACAGGGAGATGATGAGAGTGTACGCATCTTTTCCCCATTACCTTGTAGTTGATGCCACGTGCAGGAACAACAGCTTACGAATGCCGCTGTACATCATGCTGGTTGAGGACAGCAACGGCAGAGATCACGAGATAGTAGCTTACTTCACAGTGATCGCATCAGCCCAATGCAGAAAGCATCCGAAGGCCATGATGATGAGATTTAGGAGCACAACCCCAATTGGCCTTGCTATCCAGGTCATCATGGCTGACAAGGAGTCCCTCTACCAAGGTCTTGGTGAGCAGTTCCCTAGTGCCTCTGTGCAGATGTGCCTGTACCAGATGCTGAGGAAGTTCAAGCAGGACACATCTAAGAAGCAGCTTGGCCTGCAGAAGGAGGAGGAAGCATTCTGCGAAAAGCTAATGCGCAAGCTGGCAGCCTCCAAATCAGAAGCAGCGTACATGGAGAACTACAAGCAGCTCCTGAACACAGAACTTCAGACAATGATCAAGTACTACAAGCACCACCTGGCACAACAACCGACAAGAGTGGAGTGGAGGGCCTCAAGTCAAGTGTGGTCCTGAAGGAGGAGGATCTAACAAAACTTACAGCAGTCAGTGAAAGCTAAAGGCAGTGTTTAAGAACTCCCGACCTCGGAAACAGGTCATGACTTGCTTGATGAGGGAAGTCGAGTCTGCGTGAGGAGCGGACCAAACTGCGGCTGCTCTGCTGGCAGAAGAAGATACCCCTCAGACCAATCCAGACAACACCACTGTCAGTAAGTTTCAGCAGTACCTGGCCCTTGCCGCACTGAAGTATGTCCTGCGACAACTGAAGCTCAGCTGGAAGGTGATAGCCAAGGCCAATGTTGACGCAAGTCCATGGGTCATCAAGTCCAGCAAAGACAGATGATGATCTCAGTGGACAGCTGCGTCTGCCACCCAATGGCAATCACTCTGCCTACCCTGCCGTCATATCTTTAAGCTGTCCACTGATCTTTCCAAGGGCCTTCCCCTCTTTGACAAGGAAGTCATTGGATCCAGATGGTCTCTTGAGTACTACAAGTCGTGTAGTCGGCTTTCAACTCAGAACACTGACACTGCTCGAAGCATTGATGCCCTGCAGAGACAACGGCTCTGTCTTCTGTCCCGCCACGAGAAATACATCCAGGTTTCTGAAATCACCCAGCAGCTGGCAACTGTTGTGTCGGAGGCTCCAGCAGAACAATTTGCAAGCCAACTGGAAGCCGTAAAAAAAATGCTGACTTGCTTTCAGAACGGCTCTTCTGTGAACATCATAGAAGAGGTTGGACAGCACACAATAGCCACTGAAGTAATTACTGAGAGTTTCCCCTTTCAAGAGAATAACAGGATCGAACGTTTGCAGGAGACACATGGAAAAGACGATCTAGTCGCTTTGACCTCACAGACAACAGCTTTTTGAGAAGGTTGACAAATCAGTTGAATCTACTATATGTAGAAAAGTTTGTTAGCAACACCTGCTTCATTAACCTATGCAAGATGGGTTGAATATTTTTTTACCAGGAGTCGGGCAATCTCAGGTTCTGGGGTGTGAGAGGGTTGCAGAATCACTTGTTGTTTGTTTGTTCCATGCACCTGCTTTAATTAAAGTACACAGTATTGGTTGAGAGTTTTCACCACAATACATGTACATGTAATGTGGAAATTCAGGTCCATGCACATTTTCAGCAGTTTATTTTCTTACTATAAATGGAAAAAAATCTCACAGTTTTGACATTGTGCAGTTTTTGATTATGGTTGTGATTTTCCCGGGAATTACTTGAAACATATTAACTTGTTCTGTTATCTAAGATAGTATGGCAAAATTCTGATTCTTCCTGATTGTGACAGTCTAAAAAACCCAGACAAGCATCAGTCCAGATGGTCACAGGACGATGATTCATTTGGAGACTGTCTTTCGCTACTTAAGGGAAGGGAGTTAATTCCCCTTTGAGTCGCTTTTGTGCTCCTTTTTAAAAATAGCACACAATTCAAGCTATGGGGTGCAAAATGCATCAAAATTACAGAGCGTAGAGTTGCATTTTCATACTTCAACAGGATATTATTTTAGGAACTAAAACTTTCCTGAAAAATCACTATCTGACTGGTTTGCAGCATTGGTAATGTTGCAAGCATTGTGATTATGGGCGTGATGGCATTATAATGGTTTATGGCTTCTGACTACCACCCTTGAACAAAGACATTGACAAAATGGGGAACCGCCAGCGTAGGGCTGGATAGCTCAGTTGGTAAAAGCACAAGAACGGCAATCTGGAAAATAAAGGTTCACATCCCGCTCCAGTCAATTTCCTTGTTCAACTTTGGAAAAATGAAGTGATGAAAGACAGGATAGGAATACTTTTTATCCGTCGAATTGAGGAACTCGTGTTCAGGAGGACCATTTCAGATGCCATAGAATATCCCCGCTTTCCAAATTGTTACTTTATACACGCAACAACATCCTCACTGCTACTGTTGTTCTTGAGCTAGATCGATATGTGAAGTACATGTACATTGTATGGATGTAATGAATAATAAAGCTGAAATTTACAGTTGAAAAAAAAAAAAAACACTGAACAATGTAGTTACATCATTTTTTTTTCTTGAAGTTGTACCCTATGGTGTTGTATTGACTGCATGTGGATCTGCCCTGCACACCCAGAATTTGCCATTGTTTTGCTGCTCTCCTGAATTTTGATAAATCCAATCATTGACGACCCTCTGTTGACGAATGACTTCAAACTTCAAGAGGCATGTTCGTGACCCAATAAGCTCCATTGCAATCATGGGCATCGCCAGGATTTTTTCTAGAGGGGGCAAAGCACATTTTCCCAAAAAAATCCTTATATTTTCCAGCATTTTTCCGATTGATTATTTTTTCGAATGTGGGCAGGGACATTTGCCCCCTCCCCAACCCATTAAATTACAACTTCCATCCTTAAAAGAAATGAAATTTTAAAACTCGGCCCATTGTCTTCATGCATTTAAAATGCTGGGAAGTAATTGGATGTTGATCGTTGACAACGACCTAAACCAAGCACATGTTGCTGATAATTTCCTATGCAGCTTCCAATAAAAAAAATCAAAAGAGATTAGAAAATAAAGCCAATTTGCATTGTGTTTTGTGAGGATTTCTGTTTTGGGAATTACAAAGCAGTGAGGACCAACAATCCTGTATTAATTTTGTCTGGGAATTTATTAAAATCATGATTTAAGGCTCCCACATTGGGAATTCTGGTCAACATGTTTTTCAATGTAATAGTTATGACGGTTAATTTTTTATCAAAGACTTCTAATCCCCCCCCTCCCAGTTCGGGATGTAGCCGCAGCGAAAACCAAACCGGGGTTTCCCAACATGCGCCAAGATATTATTGTTGTCGATGAAACTATTGGTGGCGCCATCACATGTAGTTGTTGTGGCGGCGTCCCTATTCACTGGCTTGTCGTATGTCGATCGTCATGTAAGTGGAAAATCCATCGCAATCTTTACCATCCTTTTGAAAAAAATATGAAAACTACCTGTAATGAGAAAGTATGATCTTATATAAAATAGCCAAGATTCCCATTTGCGTCCATAATACACAATTCTTTGAAATGACCTTTGTTAAAGAACTGTGCTTAGGCATGGAGCTGCTATTGAAAGCTGTTGCAGCCTTTGCGTGAAAAATGTGAAGGTTGATTTTATTGTACATCAGTGGGAAAAATTTCCGTACTCGGACGTCACTTTTTTCAATTAATTTTCTAGCGCCAAAAGTTACATCTTTTATGGTTATTCCTCCACTTTCCCTCCTCTACTCTCACCCTCTCCTTTCCTTAATTTCTATTTATTAATCAGTCAGTTACTTCACCGAGATTCAAACCACGGACGCTTGCTTGATACACGAGACTCTTAACTACTCCTAGCTCGGAGCGCGCCGCGGGGGGTACGGGTACAAGCGAAATGATAGTATGTGCATGCGTACAAGAGCATGTACCGTACCCCCCGCGGCGCGCTCCGAGCGAACCGAAAATCATCGCTCGATCATATGCGTGCACGTTTCAAGTGTCAGGTTGGCTCAGTGCGGAAAGGGCATATTTTTCATCATTTTGGCCTAAAAACCGACAGAATCCACCTATGTTAGTTCCGCACAAGATACGTGAGTATGTCAAGAGATAAAGTACGGAGTATAGGGGCAAACTGTGCAGCGTTTCTGTGTGAAATGGCTGGATTTTGATGGACGTTTTTGTACTTTATTAGTGTTTTGTGCTGCAGGCGATTTTGCGGGCTTCTTGATCTATGAGGCTCCGCTCACGCGGAGCCTCATAGTTCTAGGAGTAACTCTTAACCACTGGGCCGCGCACGATCGCTGTTGCAATAATCAATCTTTGGACGTATTTGAAGTATCCATTGAAATAAACTAAATATTCATGAGAAAATAAATATTCATAATGACGTATTGCACTATCATTGGCAGGCTCATGCGACGTCATGGTTGTTGATGTCACGTGTATAACGTACCGCTGTCTTTTCAGCCACTACAATCAGTTTTGACCGGCTGCTTCAAGTTAGTTCTGCGCGACGTATGCATCCAAAATGTGCTCTAAAAACACATTTTGAGTAAATTTTTTTCACCTTTACACAGCTTCCTGGATTTCTCTTGGTTCAAATGACAAGGTGAGGTGACAATTAATATGTTTGGCAGCAGATAAATTGACATCCGAGTATGGAACTTTTTCCCATCAGTGTGTTATACTTATAGGATGACCGGAAAGATTCCCATATCTGGCCATCACTTGTCACCCTGTGCACAAACCCTATGAGACTGATCTGAAAATGTTTAAACTTTAAGTGTTCCTCAGTAAATAGCCGACAAATAGCCTAGGGCCGGGGCCTGCCTACTTCAATATTTTCCCTGACTCCTGAGTGCTAAATTTTTATTTTTAAAACTTAAGTCCGAGGAACTCGGACCCAACTTATCGACTTTTTAACATTCGGACATGTTCTGGCGATAGTAGGTAGGATTCAAGGGAGTAATTGCAGAATACCCCGCCACCCGGAAATTACCCCCTAAAAATAAATGGCTACGCAGTCGGAAAATGTTGCAGAAATGTCCAAACCCAAAGTACGTGTCGGGCATTAAAAGTGGATACGCGGAATGGGCGGATACGACGGGGGGACTGTATTTGAGCGGTGGAGGGTCTAAAGAGGGCACTATTTCCCTGGGAAAGATTTCCATATACGAAGTTCACTCAACACCCTGTGTACAAACCCTATGAGATTGGACTGAAAAATTTGAAGTGTTTTCTAAGAAAATGCTTGTATTTTCTCACTGCAGCTGCTCAAATTGACTTTGATGACATGAAATTGCTATCTGGGGGCTTGTTAGTCAATACAGAGGAAAATTAGTGAACTACGTATATGGAAATCTTTCCCAAAGTAGGTGCTGGGAAGTGGATACGGGGATACGGGGTGACTTTAGCGGAGGGAAATAATTTTGAGAACAAGGCATCCATATCCATGTTGGAAAATAACGAAGGCAGAGACAATGTGAGTTGAATGGGGAGCAGGGGAAAAATGTCTAAGTTCA
Source organism: Patiria pectinifera (assembly GCA_029964075.1). Lineage (NCBI taxonomy): Eukaryota > Metazoa > Echinodermata > Asteroidea > Valvatida > Asterinidae > Patiria > Patiria pectinifera. The sequence continues at coordinate 35,451 of JASAOE010000558.1, forward strand.
AAGTAGGTGCCGGTACGCGGATACGGGGATACGGGGTGGAGCACGCGTGTGGTTTTGGTTGAGCATCCAAGCGTGACTCCGTATCCGCGTATCCGGATACGAGGTGGGATAGGTGAGTGGCGGGGTATTCTGCAATTGTGCCAATTCAAGCTAAACCCCTGCCATCACGTGACACAATTCTGCAGTTGACCCAAAAACCCAACAAGAACATTGCCCAACAAAAATATCAGATTTCACCCTCAAAACGGCCTTCAAATAACTAGATACGCCACTTGAGGTACAAGTAGAGATCGATGATTAAGATCAAGGTACTAAAGTTTACTTACGATCCGGATGAAAAGTGTGAAATTTCCCGTTCAATTCCGAACTCCCCTTGCGATCGTGAGCACGTTAAATTTCTGACTCGTGTTTGAAAATGCGATGTGGTCGTGCCCAGCGTTCCTTCAATGGACCTCCGTTACGGAGCGCGATGCACCAATTATGAAAATGAGTAGACTGGATCTCATTTGTAAACACTTGTGCATTTCGCACAATGATATGGAGTCGGGAACTAGGGCAGCTTTCATGAGGGGAAACCCGTTCAAGCTAGTTCCCGACTCCCAATCATCGTCATTGCAAAAATGATAAGACATAAATCTGGGACTGAGAAACATTTCCTATTTTATTAAGAAATACTCTGAAGTTTTACTTGACGCCAAAGACTTTGTACACAATCGCTGAAGTGGCGTCAGGTTGCGACGTTCTTTCCCAAAATGCCAATGCCACTTTTATGTATGTATATGATATGAAGTAGAGAAAAGTATGATGTTCAAGTCACCTAGTGGAGGTCCCCGTCTTGGTCCTTCTTAATCATAGTGGAATTTATTATTTTGTTTTGGTCAGGCCACGTAGTAAAACAAAAAGCCGAAGTCGCAGCCGAGGTCGCAGCGACCGACGCGATAAGGGGCGGAGCAGGAAGAACCGAGGGGGGTCTGTCTCTTCTAGCTCTGGTAGCAGCTCTGGAAGGTTTGTATTTAGTGGTCAAGCTTAAAAATTTACCCTAATTCCCCAAGAAATTTTCATTGATAAGTTAGAGAGATGCATTTTGTTACCTGATACACCCTACAAAATATAAAACAATATATTTCATTTTAGACATACTTTAGACATCACAAAGTTGACAAAGACTGGAAAATATAACAAACCTACCTCTCCCTCCCCCTTTATCTCCAATTCAAGCTCTTGCTAGAAACAACTGGGTTTGACGGAATATGTCACAAACACCCTCAGTGATAGTTGCTCAATTCAAATAAATATTCAGGGTCGAGAAAAATTTTTCAACTCGCTACATTCTTCCCTTCTGGGTTTCCAGCAAAAATGACTCGAAGGGGTGAAATGTATTATTCCTACGTGGTTTTGGCGGATTCTTTGATCAGTCAGAGTTGCAATCGTGTTCCAATTATTTTGAAGCTCCAGCTCTAGAAGCCGTTCCAGTTCCAGCGGGTCATCCTCCAGCGGTTCCGGCAGTTCCCGTTCCAGCAGCAGTTCGTCCAGGTCAAGCAGCAGCAGCAGTAGCGGGAGCAGCAGCAGCTCAGGAAGCCGCCGCAGCGGCACCCGACGGAGCACAGACAGGAAGGGACGGGAAGACAGAAAGGGGAGAGAGAGAAAGAGCAGAACAAAGTGAGTGTGGTCCAACCTAGTCCGAAAATTTGGGACTCTCAATACTGTGTATGAGAGTCCCAAAACTTAAGGTATCCATATCGTGCAAAAGTTTGTGCTGCATAATAAAACCAGTGTGAATTAAATGTGCAAGCTTCTTACTCGCTACAGTTTCTTCAATAATCCCCGAAACTTCTGCCCTGCAAACTTGCTGTTGTGAGCATTGCATCACCAAAAATTCAGCGTTTAATTCAAATTTTGCAGGGAGTTATTGAAATCCAAACGCGAAACATCACGTTGATGTGTACTGCAATGCATTGTGCAAAAAGACTCCTCAGCTAAAACATTTTCATCATGTAGATAAAACAGCGCCCTCTTGTTGATCTGAGTGAATGCAGAATATTTCATTTTCCTTGAAAATGGTTTATTACTGTAAGAATAGTGGCTTTTATATATGTCACTTTTTAACCGTCATTATACTAACACTTTTTCAACTATTTATTTCGACTAATCCACGCATCATGATGAACAAGCTGACAAGCCTAAGTTGAACTTGATTGAACTTAACTTCATAACGTTTTAGGCCTAGATAGCTGGAGTTACCCAGCTCTGAGTTTTATCATTGGGTTGTCATCTAGAGCTGGAGCTCATTTTTCTCGAAAACGATAGTATAGGCAAAAAAAATTTGGAAAATGTTGAATTTTGTCCCCGTTACACACTAATTGCAACTGCAACTCACCCCAAACTTGCCTGGAATAACCATTACACAGGTCCTTGAAGTAAAAAACGATCCACGATGAAGATTCAGCCTACAATTGCAGTGAAAACAGGAAAAATAACCGCTAACCTGACAACCTTGCGTGCATGTCCACGAACGCCGATGGTTTGTGCACACAAAAAAATTTGTGTACGATTGAATGGCGGTCGGTTACCGGTACCAGGCTGTCAACTAGTCGTTTTTGCCGGCTGGCGATTGGCTGTTGGCGCATGACGTCGCGCGGAAGCGTAACACCCGATGACTGTTTCATGCACTCATATTAAGTTTACCACTCGCATCACAGCTGCGGTACTGGAACCGCAACCGATAGTGCATGGACCTGTGTAATGGTTATTCCAGGCAAGTTTGGGGTGAGTTGCAGTTGCAATTAGTGTGTAACGGGGACAAAATTCAACATTTTCCAAATTTTTTTTGCCTATACTATCGTTTTCGAGAAAAATGAGCTCCAGCTCTAGATGACAACCCAATGATAAAACTCAGAGCTGGGTAACTCCAGCTAAGGCCTAGACTTGAACTTGACTGAGTTGAACAGTGAAGTTGAATTTGAACTTTGAAGCCGGCACAACAAGCAACATGAGCCATGAGTCTCGGCTTCAAATTCGCAGTAGGCCTATTAATTGCAGAATACCCCGCCACTCGGAAATATACCCCTAAAATCTCTGGCTACGCAGTTGGAATCACTGGAAAAGAAACAATTCAAGTCCATTGCTAGCTTGAGTAACTCCAGCTGACATGCTCCATATTCATTCACATGTAACGCTGGAGGAAAACCTGTTCGTTTTCATGTGGTAGCTTCGTTCTCAAGGGGACCCCCACTCACTGACTCAGTATCCGCATAACTGGCAATGGACTAGCTTAAGTAACTCCAGCTGACATGCTCCATATTCATTCACATGTAACGCTGGAGGAAAACCTGTTCGTTTTCATGTGGTAGCAAGAGACCCTAAAAAAATGGCCTCTCCCAAAAATTGTTTATTTTCACCTCTAATATCCCACCCCTGAGTTCACCCACATACCTCATACATTCAGCAGTCATTTACGAAGCCTAATGATCGACTTGAAACAGACCGCAAAAAAAAAAAGTGAAAAATCTTGACGATTTCGGTGGCTTGTCCGTAAAAATACGCCAGTTCCAACGACTGTCTTCCATTTTGTTTTGCTAATTATGTTAATGTATGCATCACGTGATGACATCAAAAAATCTGCGCGCGCGATGTATGTGGGTACCACACCGCTTTCAGGCGCCGCGAGTGAGTTCAATTTTCGTCTGGTGCGTTGCCGTGGAGAGCCTTCTCGTTGTCTTGCTTTCCGCCATAACGCACCAGACGAAACTCACTTGCGGCGCCTGAAAGCGGTGTGGTACCCACATACATTGCGCGCGCAGATTTCTTGATGTCATCACGTGATGCATATATTAAGATAATTAGCAAAACAAAATGGAAGACAGCCGTTGGAACTGGCGTATTTTTACGGACAAGCCACCGAAATCGTCAAGATTTTTCACTTTTTTTTTGTGGTCTGTTTCAAGTCGATCATTAGGTTTCGTGAATGACTGCTGAATGTATGAGGTACAGTACCGCCCAGAATTTACCATGGCACAATGCCCGTTTATCGGGACCTAATTTGTTGCCGGGCATTGGGGGTCCCGAACCCTTTCTTAGAATTCCTAACCACAAGCCCCATGCCCTCACTCTCCTAAACCACAAGCCCCTATGCCCGCACTCTCCTAAACCACAAGCCCCAATGCCCGCACGTCGGCATGCTTGTGAAATGATTAGGTACACAAACACAATGCCCGCGACACAATTCTTCGGGACACATAGAACACGATGCCCGCACTGAATTGAAATAAAACACAGCTCTATGATTGAACTGTGAGCCCTGCATGCGTGGCCCGTGCTCCTCTTCCACTCTTGAGAAAGGGGCGTGAAAATCTGGTCAAAAGGAATATCCCTCCTTTTTATAGTTAACAAGTACACAAGTTTTACAAGTAAACTCTTTGCGCAGTTCTGTTTTAGTGTTTACAAAAGCGATCTCTATTGTGAAATTTGTTTTGTGTTTATATTACTCGTAAGGATCGTCATCACACGCGCGGATCCCCCTTTCGCAAACCCCCTGTTTTGTTTTCTTTCTACGAGTCTCTTAGGGCGGGCGGACATTAAATACATCCCTTTGAGAACATGGCTATCTTTTTCGTTTTTGAGGAGTCATTATGGCGGGCGGACGGGCGGTCATCAAATCAATGGGTTTGAACATAACTATCATATATAATTATCAACAAAAATATACAATGTATAAGTTTTGAAGGACGCCTGTCAATCATTGTCTCAAAATTTCCTTCAAAGCAAGAATACTTTCAAAGCAAGAATATATTTTTATAAGACACTTTTTTATTTCCCGGCTGGAATAGGGGGCACATTTAATACAGCACTTGCATTTAATGCTTCATGTCCAAATATATTCCAAAATATATTCTTGAGTAGAACATGTACCGGTACACGAAATAATGTAGGCCATGTTTTTTTATTAATAAATGAAGAATAAAATCGTCATCCTCTTTTTTTTTTATTTTCCCGGCCTCGCAGAGAGAGATTTACGTCTGGTTCTCTAAATGTTTTTTTGAAAGCAAAATTATTTTAAAAAAAACCTAGCCCGTTAAAGTTTGCACTCTTAAGTTAATTCTTTTGTAGATTTCCAGGGGAAATTTAATACGAATTATGCTCGGTTTTTCTTATTTTTAAATGAATATGATCAGGATTACCAACATCCCTCAAATAATAGTGTCAAAATATATTCCAAAATATATTCTAGAGTAAAACATTTTCACAAAATAATGTAGGTCATGCGTTTCATTTTATTATACACGAAGAATTAATCGTCATCCCTTTTAAATTGTCCCGGCCGCAGATAGAGAGAGGCATCAAATAAATAGGGGTTATTTTAATACGTTTTAGTATGTCTTATTCTCTCGGTTTATTTTTTAAAGTAAAACGATTTCAAACACCCTAGCCCATTAAGTTCTGAACTCTCAGGTAATTCTTTTGTAGATTCCAGAGGAAATTTTAATACGAATTATGCTTAGTTTTTCCTAATTTTAAAAGGAATACGAATAAGATTATCAACAGCCCTTTGACTTCAAACGTAATTTCAAAATGTATTCCGAGAAAAAATCATAATCTAGAGTAACATTTACAAAAATAATGTAGGCCCTGCAGTTTATTTTTTAAATATTAAGCGAAGAATAAAATTGTACTACAAAAAAAAAAAGACATCGGGAGCCCTACATTTAATGAATTATTTGGACTTGGAGTATCATCCCCCAATCGTTTATCTATGTGCATGTGCACAACACGGAGGTGAAATTTCACGTTCAATTCAGTTTCCCACATTTTTCGCATAAAGTTTTCCCCTGTCTCTGAGAAAAAAAAAAGCCCAAATAAAATCTCAGCTCCGAAAAGCCTTTCCAGAGAATGATTGATAGCCGCATTGTTCAAATTGATACAATGCCACTCTTGTTCGTTACAAAGAATATACATTTGGGTTCAGCTGTAGGCCACCGAACTTCAAGGCCTTTGAGAACTTGCCGCCAGCAATTGGAAGATTCTTAGATGATTAACAGTGATGATGGTATCTCAGCCAATGAAATGAGCCGGTTCCCGGCAAATAAATATTCCATTGGTTGCTTTCATCACGGACCGTCTGCTTTCATGAATATGACTTCCTTCCACGCGCAACTGGAGTGATTAGCTATCTGAGCCACAGGTGCATGGCTGCATGCCCATCACATTCCCAACCTGGTTGCTTAGAAATACTGTTGCTAGGAGGCTCCCCTGCGATGCCTGGGACTGCCGTAATACCATGATCAGACCAACACGGAGTCTAGTTTCAACATTGCCGCACCGCGCTTGTTGCCCGCGGGTCGACGTACCTCGTGGTCCTGAAGTTTGCGTTGATTTGGCAAACTTCTCAGTGACATGACAGTAGCCGTGTCGCAATATGAACAAGGTTTACTCCTCTCACCCGACCGTCCCGCATTATTTCTTTTTATATTGAGCATCCAGTCTAGTCCCCCCAAAAATATTAACAAGTTTTACTCCTCTCGTCCGACGGCATTATTTCTTTTTATATTGAGCGTGCAGTCCCCCAAAAATATTAACAAGTTTTACTCCTCTTGCTCGACCGCATTATTTCTTTTTATGTTGAGCATGCAGTCCCCCAAAAAATATTAAGAAGTTTTACTCCTCTCGTCCGACTGCATTATTTCTTTTTATATTGAGCGTGCAGTCCCCCAAAAATATTAACAAGTTTTACTCCTCTCGCCCGACGGCATTATTTCTTTTTATAATGAGCATACAGTCCCCCAAAAATATTAACAAGTTTTACTCCTCTCGCCCGACGGCATTATTTCTTTTTATATTGAGCATGCAGTCCCCCAAAAATATTAAGAAGTTTTACTCCTCTCGTCCGACTGCATTATTTCTTTTTATATTGAGCATGCAGTCCCCCAAAAATATAAAGAAGTTTTACTCCTCTCGCCCGAGCGCATTAATTATTTTTATGTTGAGCATGCAGTCCCCCAAAAATATTAACAAGTTTTACTCCTCTTGCTCGACGGCATTATTTCTTTTTATATTGAGCATGCAGTCCCCCAAAAATATAAAGAAGTTTTACTCCTCTCGCCCGAGCGCATTAATTATTTTTATGTTGAGCATGCAGTCCCCCAAAAATATTAACAAGTTTTACTCCTCTTGCTCGACCGCATTATTTCTTTTTATGTTGAGCATGCAGTCCCCCAAAAAATATTAACAAGTTTTACTCCTCTCGTCCGACGGCATTATTTCTTTTTATATTGAGCGTGCAGTCCCCCAAAAATATTAACAAGTTTTACTCCTCTTGCTCGACCGCATTATTTCTTTTTATGTTGAGCATGCAGTCCCCCAAAAAATATTAAGAAGTTTTACTCCTCTCGTCCGACTGCATTATTTCTTTTTATATTGAGCATGCAGTCCCCCAAAAATATTAACAAGTTTTACTCCTCTCGTCCGACTGCATTATTTCTTTTTATATTGAGCATGCAGTCCCCCAAAAATGTAAAGAAGTTTTACTCCTCTCGCCCGAGCGCATTAATTATTTTTATATTGAGCATGCAGTCCCCCCAAAAATATTAACAAGTTTTACTCCTCTTGCTCGACAAGGGCGGATCCAGAACACAATTTTGGGGGGGGCCAAAAAAATTTTTGGTCCCCCAAAAAGTGGGTCAAAAAAATTACGGCGTGGGGTTCGGGGCCCGCTTAAGGGCCCCGAAAATTTTTTTGGATTCTAGATGCTCTGTGGTGCGATCTGAGGCAATTTCTGATCACTTTAACCAATGTTTTTTGAGGAAAAGATGGTGGTGTACTCATTGCCTGCCTTTATTGCGATGTCACATAAAAAAAAAAAAAAATTGGTTTCGTTTTGGGGGGGGGCCATGGCCCCCTTTGGCCCCCCCTGGATCCGCCCTTGTTGCTCGACGGCATCATTTCTTTTTATGTTGAGCATGCAGTCCCCCAAAAATATTAACAAGTTTTACTCCTCTCGCCCGACCGCATGATTTCTTTTTATGTTGAGCATGCAGTCCCCCGTCGTGCGTGTATACCGACGTCGGCTTCTAGGCCTCTTGTTTTGTTATGGCGCGGCTTACACGTTGCCCGTTTCAGAAGGTAGTTTGTTGACTGCTAGGGATTATTGTCTGTGGTTTACACGATGCCCTTTTGATGTACGCTCGGGGGATTATTGTCTGTGGTTTACACGATGCCCTCTATTAATGACCGAATTCTAAGGAAGGGGGATCGGGCAAAGGGCATCGGGCAAAGGGCATGCGGGACCATGATCGCACACAGCGGGCAACGGGACTTCGGTGTGGGCATTTGGGGATGGTAAATTCTGGGCGGTACTGTATGTGGGTGAACTCTGGGGTGGGATATTAGAGGTGAAAATAAACAATTTTTGGGAGAGGCCATTTTTTTAGGGTCTCTTGCTACCACATGAAAACGAACAGGTTTTCCTCCAGCGTTACATGTGAATGAATATGGAGCATGTCAGCTGGAGTTACTCAAGCTAGTCCATTGCCAGTTATGCGGATACTGAGTCAGTGAGTGGGGGTCCCCTTGAGAACGAAGCAACACAAAATGAATGAGAGTTGCTGAAAAAATTCAAAGTCCAAACCAACTACCCTGTTGTCGGCTATGCGGATACGGAGTGTGAGTGCAGTGGAACATGACGTGGAGTGTGTTGGCCTAGTGCTGAGAAGGTTTATTGAGGGCAATCAACCGTGACTCCGTAGCCGGCTACGAGGTGCATAGATCGAGTGGCGGGGTATTCTGCAATTTTGAGTGTACATGATTTAGTGTCTGACCATGGACAATCTGGCAGTTTTTGGCAGTGTCTGCCTCTAGCTGTGTATATAGGACCTACATGCAGGGAAGAAAGAGTCGTTGATGATGGTTCCATTGGTTCGTGTGTCAACATTCATTACTTTAACAATTGTTTTGCATTTCTACTTTTCTAGCCTATGATGAGAAAGAATGTCAAGATTTTTATAATAACCCTACTGAAAAATGCAAGTTTATCAGAAAACATTTAATAAGTTCAAGTTCTTTCTGAACTGACAAAAGACTTTGTACACGTCCAACAGTCTAAAATTAAAAAAAAAAAATTTCTTTTCACCAGGTCGGGCAGGTATGTGCCATGCTATTGATTGCCTCCATGATCATCAAGGGCAATGATGAGACCAACACCGATAAAGACGGTGGTTCCATCTTTTCCATTGAGAGCCAACACGATGCATGTAAGAATGACCAATGAGAGGGCTTAGGCCTAGTGAAGACAATAAGGAAAAGAATGTTGCAACCTGACTCCACTTCAGCGGTTGTGTAGAAATTCTAGGGAGAGTCAAGAAAGTATTTCTTAACAAAATTGGAAATGTTTCTCAGTCCCAGATTCATGTCTTATCATTTTTGTAAAGACTGACCTTCATTGAGATGATGTATGAAGAAAAAAGTGGCGTCCGGTTGCAAAACTCCTTCCAAAATGAGTAGCTCATCCCGTATCTTTGAAAAACATGAAGGGGGGGGGCACTTCTTTTTTTTAGACTTT